>JAODAL010037774.1:0-40000 GCA_025379985.1 Phyllomedusa bahiana
AAGGTGGGGGTGAGAAAAAAGCAAAACCTATTAAACTTTTTTTTCTCCACTGTATTTACCGAGGAGGATGACCTTCCTGTTAAACCCAGAGGGATGAGGTAAACTCCAACATAAAAGTTTCTTGTCTAACCGGGAAGAAGTGCAGCTCCGTTTAAGAAGATTAAAATAGACAAATCCCCAGGCCCAGATGGCATACACCTATGTGTCCTAAGGGATTTTAAAGGGGATGTATCGCTTCCTTACTTCGGCCTGATTCACACTTCTCTTAGCTTCCAGTCTGTGAATGCAGGGGCGTTCTTCCCTCCAGCTGGATGACTTTCATCCCCCCTTCACTGCTGGCCTGAGACTCCCCCCCTCCCCCCCTCCCTCTGAGTCCAAAATATCACTGGTCTCTCCCTATCAGTCTTTTTATAAGAGCTGTATACATACCACAGGCTGCATTAAATCTAATCTAAAGCACTGATCTCTCACGCTGGAGATGTATTACAGCTTTCTAAAGAACGGCAAGATCTGCCTGTATGCAGGAGAGTTAGGCACAGGGTCAAAACTGTCATGTTTTCTCATTTTAAAAATCTGCTGCAGTCTGTTTTGCTAGGTGGGGAAAACCCAGAAAATGCTACGGCCCCTAACTCTGGTCAGACACAGCTCCTTGAATCAACCCAGGGGCTGTAAAGAATGTAAATGAGCTCTCGCTAGTGATTGCAAGGGGGAGGGATCAGGGGGATTAGCCCCCACACTGGATATCAGTGTAAATAAAAACACAAGATAAGGGACACTGTGAGAACAAGGCAGCTTTGCAAAATGACTTCCAATTGCAAAGTTGCTTGTTTTCACTGTCCCCTTATTCTGAAGACCATTTAATGAAACGATAACACTCCTTTAAGTGATGTCATAGATAGGCCCCTATTCTTAATATTTATTGACTGTCTAAGAACGGGGTATGTCCCAAAGGATTGGTGCATAGCAAATGTGGTGACAATATTCAAAAAGGGGTCAAAAAGTGATCCAGGAAACAATAGGCCGGTAAGTTTAACCTCTGTTGTAGGTAAAAGTTTGAAGGTTTTCTCAGAAATGCTATCCTGGAGTATCGCACTGTAAATAACTGTATTACGGCGTTGCAGCATGGGTTTTGAAGATCGGTCCTGTCAGACTAATCTTCAGCTTCTATGAGGGAAGTCAGTGCTAGACTGGATCGGGAGAGGCATGGATGTCATATATCTAGATTTTCTCTAAAGCATTTGATCGGTGCCACATAAAAGGTTGGTAAATAAAATGAGAATGCTTGGACTGGGGGAAATGGTGCCAGTGGGTAAGCAACTGGCTCACTGATAGAAACAAAGGGTAGTAATTAACGGGAACATACTCAGACTGGATCGCTGTTATAGTGGGGTCCCACAAGGGTCAGTTTGGGCCTATCCTCTTTAACATTTTCATTAATGTTTCTTACACAGGATTTACACAGTAGAATATCGATCTTTGCAGATGATACTAAGCTTGTAAAGAAATCAACACAATAGAGGATAATGTGTTTTTTAACAAGGGATTGGATAAGTTGGAGGCCTGGGCAGAGAAATGGCAGATGAGGTTTAATACAGATAAATTTGCAAGGTTATGCACATGGGGAGGAAAAATCCATTACATGACTACATGTTAAATGGAAAAATGGTGTGACAAAAGTGACCTGGAGAAGGACTTGGGAATCCTGGTGGACAGTAAACTTAGTTGTAGCAGCGAGTGTCAGACAGCAGCTGCCAAGGCAAATAGGATCATGGGGTGCATTAAAAGGGGCATAGAGGCACATGATGAGAACATTATTCTCCCATTATACAGTCACTGGTTAGACCCCCACATGAAATATTGTGTACAGTTTTGGGGCACCAGTGCACAGGAAAGACATTTTAGAGCTTGAATAGGTTCAAAGGCGGGCAACAAAAATAATACAAGGACTGGATGGACTACAATACCCAGAACGGTTAGGAAGATTAGGGTTATTTAGTTTAGAGAAAAGACGGCTTGGGGGGACATAATAAATTAGGGTTTAAAATACATCAAAGGTCAATATAGAGATCTCTCCCAAGATTTATTTTACCCCGGACTGTATCTAGAACAAGGGGGCATCCTCTAAGTCTTGAGGAAAGAAAGTTTTATATAAACATAGAAGGGATTCTTTACTGTTAGAGCAGTGAGACTGGAACTCTCTTTCCAGAGGAACTTGTAATTGGTGAATTCAATAACAGAGTTCAAAAGGGTTTGGAGCATTTCTGGAGTGTAATAATATGACAAGTTATAGTGTCTAGGATTCTGGAGAGGGGTCGTTGATCCAGGGATTTTTCCGATTGCCAGATTGGAGTCGGGAAGGAATTTTTCCCTAAAATGAGGACTATTGGCTTCTACCTCATTGGGGTTTTTTGCCTTCCTCTAGATCAACACCTTAGCACAACAGGCTGAACTAGATGGACGTCTTGTCTTTTCGGCCTTACAAACTATATATTTTGATATCTCTAAACATTTGATACTGTGCCACATAAAAAGTTGGTAAGTAAAATGAGAATGCTTGGACTGGGGGAAAATGTGTGCCAGTGGGTAAGCAACTGGCTCAGTGATAGAAAACAAAGGGTGGTAATTAACGGTACATACTCAGACTGGATCCCTGTTACTAGTGGGGTACAACAGGGGTCAGTATTGGGTCCTATCCTCTTTAATATTTTCATTAATGATCTTATTTTCACATGGATTGCACAGTAGAATATCGATCTTTGTAGATGATACTAAGCTCTGTAAAGTAATCAGCACAATAGAGGATAATGTGTTATTACAAAGGGATCTGGATAAGTTGGAGGCCTGGGCAGAGAAATGGCAGATGAGGTTTAACACAGATAATTGCAAGGTTATGCACATGAGGAGGAAAAATCCATTCCATGATTACATGTTAAATGGAAAAACGCTGGGTAAAAGTGACATGGAGAAGGACTTGGGAATCCTTGTGGACAGTAAACTTAACTGTAGCTGCCAGTGTCAGGCAGCAGCTGCCAAGGCAAATATGATTATGGGATGTATTAAAAGGGGCAAAGATGCACATGATGAGAACATTATTCTCCCATTGTCACTGGTTAGACCACACATGGAATATGTTTTGGGCACCAGTGCACAGGAAAGACATTGTAGAGCTTGAACAGGTATGAAGGCAGGTAACAAAAATAATAAAAGGACTGGGTGTACTGCAATACCCAGAAAGATTAAAAAAAAATTAGGGTTATTTAGGTTAGAGAAAAGATGGCTTCGGGGGTACTTAATAAATATGTTTAAATATATTTAAATATAAAGATCTCTCTCAAGATTTATTTATACCCAGAACTGTATCCAGAACAAGGGGGCATACTCTACGTCTTGAGGAAAGAAAGTTTCTATGTAAACATAGAAAGGGATTATTTACTGTTAGAGCAGTAAGACTGCGGAACACTCTGCCAGAGGAAATTGTCATGGTGAATTCAATAACAGTGTTTAAAAAGGGTCTGGATGCATTTCTGGAGCATAGTAATATAACAAGTTATAGTTACTAGGATTTTGGAGGAGGGTCGTTGATCCAGGGATTTATTCTGATTGCCAGATTGGAGTCGGGAAGGAATTTTTTTCCCTAAAATGAGGACAATTGGCTTCTACCTCATGGAGGTTTTTGCCTTCCTCTAGATCAACACTTTAGCAAAATAGACTGAACTGGATGGACGTCTGCCTTTTTTCGGCTTTACAAACTATGTAACTATGCAATAAACACTCATCACAGAATGCAAAATGAAAGTATGAGGATACTCCCTTTTGCATCAAAGAATTATTGCCAATGTTAGAAAAATAACGAGATGTTTGACCCCTGGGGACTGGGACACAACTTTAGCCCGAATCCTTTTATATCCACATACGAGACATGCACACTTGTCCAGTATCTATAACGTTCTAGGTGGCAAAATAGACTATGGGGGTACGACACGCGGACTGGCGAGCTGGCAGAGAAGAGACAGTGCATTGACGCCACACCTGATTTTGGAGGCCCTGACCGACACCCACAAGTCCTTGCCTTTTAGTCGCTACCTAGAAATGTTTTTAAAAATAAGTCATAATTCATATCTCACACCTATACGAGGGCATCGGATGGGGAGATTTTCTACTGACCAATGTTTCAGATATGCAGAGGCAGGCGCAGATTTATATCATTGTCTTTGGTGTTGTCCTTTACTGAGACCTTTCTGGGATCAGGTTACATATTTTATACAACAGCATTTGGTAGGAACATTTACCTTAGAGGCCTCGTGGGCGTTGTTTGGGCTCCCATGCGCAGCGGAACATGGGTATTCCAGGCAGGAGAAACGTTTGCTCCACTTAGTAGGGGCTGCAGCACACAAAACAATCTTACAAGTTTGGCTTCTACCTGCGGGCCCGACTTTTGAGATGTTCGAGGAAAAGTTGAGATTCTTAATGTACATGGACTGGCTTGAAGCGACCTTGCACAAGGAAGCTAGAGTTAAAAACTTCTTCCGGCTATGGGAAGGGTATATATCCACGCTCCCGGTGTCACAAAGGGGGAGGTGTCTGTCTCTATGTAAAATCCTGTCTGAAGCCAACACTGCGGGAAGATATAGGTACAGGTAATGAACATGTAGAATCATTATGGGTAAATATACATGGGGGTAACAATAACAATATATAATTACTAATAGGGGTCTGCTATAGGCCCCCAAATAAAACAGAACCCCAGGGAAAGATGTATCCTCAGGCAAATAGTTGAGGCGGCTAATCAGTGAGGTTATTATTATGGGTGACTTTAACTATCCAGACTAAATGGGAAAATCTGAAGCTTGTAGCTTTCATAAAGGAAACAGGTTTTTGTAAATAACTAATGATAATTACCTTTGCCAAATGGTGCAGGAACCGACTAGAGGAAAGGCCCTCTAGACCTAATATTAACTAATAGACCTGACAGAGTAACAAAGGTTCAGGTTGAGGGGCACCTGGGGAAATAGTGACCATAATATAAAAAATTTTTCCGTTTTTTCCTTCAATGAGTTTTTTTGTCAAGGAGCCACAAAAAACATGAATTTTAGGAAGGCTAATTTTATTCTGCTTAGGAGGCCCTAAAACCGTATTGATGGGACAATGTGTTTAAATATGGCAGAACTAATAATAAATGGGATATTTTTAAAAACATCCTAGGCTACCACTTTTGAGAGGTACATACCTTATGGTAATAAAAAAATTAGAAACAGGAAAAACCCAATGTGGATCAACAGGGATGTAAAAGAGGCAATAAAAAACAAAAAGAAAGCGTTTCATCTACTAAAACAGGAGGGCAGTGAAGAGGCACTAAGAAGCTATAGGGAAAAAAATAAAGTGTGTAAAATAAAGATAAAGGAAGCAAAGCTGGAGACGGAAAGACATATTGCTATAGAAAGTAAAACTAACCCCAAAATATTTTTTAACTATATAAATATTTAAAAAGATTAAAACAGAAAATGTTGGCCCTTTTAAAAATACTGAGGAGAGACAGTAAAGGGGCGATGAGAAAAAAGCAAACGTATTAAACACTTTTTTCTCCACTGTATTTACGAGGAGGATGACCTTCCTGTTAAAACAGAGAGATGTGGTAAACCCAACTTAAAAGTTTCTTGTCTAACCCAGGAAGAAGTGGAGCTCCGTCTTAGGAAGATTAAAATAGACAAATCCCAGGTCCAGGGGCATAACCCACGTGTCCTAAGAGAGTTAAGTGATGTCATAAATAGGCCCCTATTCTTAATATTCATGGACTGCCTAATAACGGGGTATGTCCCAAAGGATTGGCGCATAGCAAATGTGGTGCCAATATTCAAAAAGGGGTCAAAAAGTGATCCAGTAAAATATAGGCCAGTAAGCTTAACCTCTGTTGTAGGTAAAATGTTTGAAGGTTTTCTCAGAGATGCTATCCTGGAGTTCTCATTTGAAATAAATGGGATAACGCCGTTCCAGCATGGGTTCATGAGGATCGGTCCTGTCAGACTAATTTTTATCAGCTTCTATGAGGAAGTCAGTGCTAGACTGGATCGGGGTGAGGCACTGGATGTCATATATCTAGATTTTTCTAAAGCATTTGATACGGTGCCACATAAACGGTTGGTAAATAAAATGCGAATGCTTGGACTGGGGGAAAATGTGTACAAGTGGGTAAGTAACTGGCTCACTGATAGAAAACAAAGGGGTAGTAATTAACGGTACAATCTGACTGGATCGCTGTTACTAGGGGGTACCACAAGGGTCAGTATTGGGCCCCATCCTCTTTAACATTTTCATTAATGATTTAACAGGGAAATACACATAGAATATCGATCTTTGCAGACGATACTAATACTCTGTAAAGTAATCAACCCCAATAGAGGATAATATGTTATTACAAAGGGATTGGATAAGTTGGAGGCCCGGGCAGGGAAATGGCAGATGAGGTTTAACACTGATAAATGCAAGGTTATGCACATGGGGAAGAGAAATCCATTACATGTTAAATGGAAAAACATGGGTAAAAGTGACATGGAGAAGGACTTGGGAATCCTGGTGGACAGTAAACTTAATTGTAGCAGCCAGTGTCAGGCAGCAGCAGCCAAAGCAAATAGGATCATGGGGTGCATTAAAAGGGGCATAGATGCACATGATAAGAACATTATTCTCCCATTATACAAGTCACTGGTTAGACCACACATGGAAAATTGTGTACAGTTTTGGGCACCCGTGCACCGGAAAGACCTTGTAGAGCTTGAACAGGTCCACAGGCGGGCAACAAAAATAATAAAAGGACTGGATGGACTACAGTACACAGAAAGATTGGCTAGATTAGGGTTATTTAGTTTAGAGAAAAGAAGGCTTCGGGGGGACATAATATGTTTAAATACATCAAAGGTCATTTTAGAGATCTCTCTAGATTTATTTATACACAGGGGTGTATCTAGACAAGGGGCATCCTTTACGTCTTGAGGAACGAAAGTTTCTACATAAACATAGAAAGGGATTCTTTACTGTGAGAGCAGTGAGATTTGGAATTCTTGCCAGAGGGACTTGTCATGGTGAATTCAATAACCGAGTTCAAAAGGGTTTGGATTGCATTTCTGGAGGTAATAATATAACAAGTTAAAAGTGACTAGGATTCAGGAAGGGGTCATTGATCCAGGGATTTTCTGATTGCCGAAATTGGAGTCAGGAAGGAATTTTTTCCCTAAAAGAGGGGCAATTGGCTTCTACCTCATTGGGGGTTTTTGCCTTCCCCTGGATCAACACCTTAGCACAACAGGCTGAACTAGATGGACGACTTGTCTTTTTTTAGCCTTACAAACTATGAAACTATGAAGGAAACTGCACTCTTGCTTCGGCACAACAACGTGGTATATGGCACGGCAGCTGGCGGGCACAGAGCCTATCACCACTTAGCACACAGCGCAACATACGGCGGTATCAGGTACTAAGAAGGGGAGCAGGTGAGGTAGGGGGAAAAAAAAAAAGAAAAACAGGGGAAACTTGGCGTTATTCTCTCTTCGCCAATTATCTCCCTGCAAGCTTGGAGAGCATAAGAGGAGGCCCCCCTCCTTGTTATTCATATGCGGGGGCAGAAGTGGAGGTTTCTTAGTTAGGACGCTGGTTCGCAAACGCACACTAATCGAGGACTGGAAGGGGTGTTACAATGTTCAGTACACAATATGTTTATTAAAGTGAAGTTATGTTATGACCTGTACAGGTAAAGCCTGGTATGTTACGAAGCTTCTATAACATGTTTTATGTAGTGTGAGAAAACATAGAAAATGTTTGTTCGATGTCGAACTCAATGATGTAAACCTAAGTAAGTTATGTTGATGTGAACCTTGTAAATTTTTTGCATTCTAGTTTCTGGATGTAATAATGTTCAGTCATTGACTCTCAATAAAAACAGTTTAAAAAAAAAAAGAATGATTGCCAAAATGAAAATTGCTATGCAGCAAATTCTAATTTATATGTACCAAAACCCTGTACAGTACAACTTTTTGAGAAAAAAAACTAAGCCTCCTACAGCTATGTTGAACAAAATAAAAGTTATGGGTTGCAGAATGCAAAGAAGCACAATCAAATGAAAATCATGTCTTTTAGGCCAAGATTGGCCAGATTCTCAAGTGATAAAGCTGATGCTATTTAGTGGTGCTCCTGGTAGTGAAGTGTTCCTGTTTTTGGTTATATAAAGCTTTTTTACTTAATAAGAATATATGCAACTTTTTATAAACTACTTAAATGCCTACCTAGTTAGATTCAGGCCTGCTGTCATTTAGTAGATAAATTTACATGAAAACCTGTGCTGGCTTAATCTAAAAGTGTAAAGAGCAGAAGCGGTCTTAAAATTTCCCATGCACTGTTAGTGGTTGCGTATGATACCTCTTAATGTAAACTAAAATGTTTCAGTTTTGACACCAAGCAGAGATCTTACAAATGGTATGACAGTAACGGTACAAATTTATTTTCAACATTCTGATATTTAGATTGCTGCATACTTAGAAAAATTTTGTTAAATAAATTGCTTAATAAAAGTCCGCCAGAATATTATTGAATTGGTAGTTTTAAAAGTAACACTCTCTGCATTGCTTATGCTTGGCTTTCTTGAAGTGTACATAACACATGTTGATCTATAAATGTTTTGGTTTTTTGTTTTCTGACAGGCTCTTACAGCTTCAGATCTGAATTTGATCCTGTATGTCTGTGAGACTGTGGATTCCCAACAAGTTTTTGGTCAACATCCTTGCCCTCTTACTCAGCCTGTTTTGCTTTCGCTCATCCAGCAGCTATCCTTTGACATTTGTACCAGTACTGACCTCAAACTTAAGTAAGTCTTCACTATGTAGATCTTACTTGTTGATATGTGAAATTTGTATATTCTGTGCATAACCTCAATTCGAAAGAAATGTTATTTGATCCCTTACTGACATTTACGTGATGTACTAGTACGTCATAGTGCTGGTAAGTGAGTATTTGAGCGGGCTCATTCGCTGAATCCCACTCAATTTGCGTTGGGTGACTATTCTAAGTAAATGGAGAATGGCGCAGTGTTCCTCCCTCCGATTCCATCCCACCGCCACAAAATTGTGGGGCGCCGATCAGCTACCATGGCAGCTAGGAGCATAATGAAGACTTCCATAGCCACCCTGTAAGCGCTTCTATTACTTTCTGCCTCAGGAACGTAGGTGGGCCCTCCATTGGGTAGGTAGGGCTCCATGTTGATATATAGGTAGACCTCCTGCCAGTTAGGTAAGTAGTGCCCGTCGAGTAGGTAACACCCCTGGTAGCTAACCCTGATAGATTGCTAGGTAGGGCCCCTGATAGGTAAGTATATATGCTATGTCAATAGGTATTTAGCCCACAGTTAAGTAGGTGTCTAGGTCACTTCAGTAGGTAGGCAGGCAGGTATAAAGGTCCAATCAGTAGGTAGGCAGGTAGGTATAAAGGCCCACTCAGTAGGTAGGCAGGTATAAAGGCTCCTTCAGCAGGTAGGTATATAGGCCCCCTCAATAAGTAGACAGGTATATAGACACCTTAAATGGGTAGGAAATAATTTTAGGCCCCTCCATAATGGGATATATGCTTTTCAGTAGGTACTAGTTATATGGGCCCCAAAGTGGTTTAACAGAGAGGCATTGAGCGGGGTGCCTAAGTTTTGCAGCCTAATGGATACAGAGGTGCAGGCGGCGTTATGATGTCTCTACATCACAAGGCCTACTCTGCTTATTCACATGCCTAGTCATGGGGTAGGAATCATTTCCCAACCACCCCTCTAAATGCCTTCTACCCCACCCCTTCTGGCTTCCTGCTTAAAACTCACCCACTCTAAACCACCTGCCTTTCCCACTGTAAACCGAACTCGCCTACTTTAAACGCTCTGACCCCTACTCCACTCTAACCTCCATCCCCCACGGGAAATATACTAACCAGTTCTGAAGAGTGGCATGCAGCCTGTCCTCTGATGAGTAGAGGAGGGTTTACTGTTCTCCTCTTTTCCCGCAGTACCTGACTGCGCTCTGGACAGGATGTTTGAAAAGAAAACACGCAGGGATGGGGGGGGAAAGGAAATCTAATCCTCCACCACAGCTGCATTCACTCCTGTTGATCTATGCAGCACCACTGACACCAATGATTGAAGCCTTCACAAGCACTCTCCAATCCTGCCACTCGAAGCATTGAACTACATCCACGTGTGCCTAGAACAAAAATAAGGCCCTGACTATTGATATCATGTTGTGGGGCTTGCTTAATCTCTTAACTCCTTCCTGATATTGGACGTGCCCATATGTCTTGTGCAAGAAGGTGTTTCCGCAAATCGACATATGGATTCGTCCACGAGATCATGCGGGCTCACATGATCGGCATGTGGAACCAACTATGTGCACTACTCACAAAAGGTTAGGGATATTTGGCTTTTGGCTGAAATTTCAGTATGAGCATAACATTACCTGATTTTTTTTTTTCAATGAGCTAAATGAGACCTCTTAACTTGAAATTGCATATATAACTGTTCAATATTTCAGATCTCTTAACAAGAAGCTTAATTGCAAAATTCACAACAGGTGTTTGATCCCTGAATCTCCCAATGAATGTAGGGTATCAAATTGAATTGAGATTTAAACAGTCCTCCTCCTCCTCATGCTGTTCACATTTTGATATCCTGAGACCAACACAACACCTTACAATTGATCAACAGTACCTCACCATTGCGAGGCTACAAGCAGGATACTCTCAAACGGAAGTGGTCACTGAGCTTAGAGTGTCACAGAGTGTCATTAGCAGGTTACAACAGAAATGGAGAGAGATTGGAAGAGTCACAGAAAAGCAGTGGACATCCTTTGCCCAAGGGCACTACTAGAGAAGCCTACATCCCCGCCCCAACTTACCCGACCACTAACTATTTACCAGGACTTCTTAAGTATTACAGTTACTATGTAATATAAGGAGGGAATACCTCACCATAGATATCACTATCATACTGCTACCAAACAAATCCACTGTACCAAGACCAACATTACCAATAGCGCTACTACATATGGACCTGATTATACCGTCATAAAAAGACCACAAATTACCACCAAATAGTGACTGAATAATAACCTATACTATACAATTACCGAATAAATATCAATATTACCGCCATATAGTGTTATAAACCAGTGTACACAGGTGCCCTACAGACTGTATATTACCTCCATACAGTGACCATATAGTGGTATATACTAGTGTACACAGACTCTGAAGACTGTATATTACCACCATACAGTGAACATATAGTGGTAGATATGTGCACACAGGCTCTGCAGACATATGTCATTACAGTGTAGTTAAATCTTGTGACTCTTAGGTGACGTTTCTCTGATGAGTCTTTGACTTTCCCTTTTGTTCTGCATCTGGCCCAGACCGCCATGACTACTTCTCCCGGCTGCCACTTGTACCTGCAGATTTGGACACAAGTATCTTAGAATCCTCACTTTTCCAGCCCCCCACCTCTGTATAAACTTCCCAGGGGTGGGAGAGTGGGTACAGGCCATAACTTAAAGGCCCATTCTCCTAGAGCGCAGGGAAGGGACATAGGATTCACCCCTTGAAGATTGTGTTACAGCTAACTGGTACGCAGTTAGGTAGGCAACCCCCAGGTAGGTAGGCTGTAGGTAGGTCCCAGGTAGCTAAGTAGGCAGTAGGTGGGCCCCAGGTAGTTAGTGCATAGGCCTCAGGTAGGTGGGCCTCATGTAGGTAGGTAGATTGGTCATAGGTAGGTAGAAGTTAGGCCACAGGTAGGTTGACAGGTTCAGGGTAGGTAGGTAAATTGGCCCTAAGTAGGCAGTGGTTGGGCCCAGTTAGGTAGGCAGCTCCCAGGTAGCTTAGTAGGGTGTTGCTAGGCCCGAGGTAGCTAGGTAAGTAGTAGATGGACCACAGGTAGGCTGTAGATTGACCCAAGGTAGCTAGGTAGATAGGCTATAGGTGGGGCCCACATAGGTAGGTAAATAGACTATAGGGTGTCCCAAATAGGCAGGCAGGGTTTAGGTAGGCTATAGGGGCCATACCGGTAGCCAGGCAGGGTTTAGGTAGCTATAGGGGTCCCATATAGGTAGGGTATAGGGGCCCATATAGGTAGGCAGGCAGGGTGTTAGGTAGCTACAGTGAAGGAAATAATTATTTGATCCCTTGCTGATTGTGTAAGTTTGCCCATTGACAAAGACATGAACAGTCTCTATAATTTTAAGAGTTGGTTAATTTAAACATTCAGAGATAGAATATGCAAAATAAAATCCAGAACTAAATCCAGATTGCTTCACCGTGAGGCAGACTTGATTGTTAGATTAGATTCATTAACCCCAAAGGGTCTAAATGAAGGCTTTAAGGGCTTTTTTTATTAATTCGATATGCGTAGGGTTAAGACCAATTGTTACATGATAGGTTACATAGGGAATATAGGTGAGAAAGGCAGTAGACAGGTATGCTCAAAATGGGAGGTTCAAACCCAGTGACGCCTTCTTGAGAATGGAGGTCCACCTCCGAAACGTCGCCTCTGGCATTTGGTTACCTCCATGATGTACACATTTGTCTTTACAATATACCTATAATGGCTTTGACTATTGCGAGAATCTACACAAAGGATTAAGAACTCAAAGAATTGGACGTATCACAAGTCTTTATGACAACTTTATCTATGTCAATATATTTATTGTCAAATGACTATGATTCTCTTCTAAGAAAATATATATATAAAAAAAAAATTTCAAAGTATATAAGAAAACGCTATGTCCTGTTCGTGACTTATTAGATGTCCAGTACAGGGTTGGAAGCAGAGAGACTCCAACACAGGCCAGTTTGTGATGTCTGGTGAAAATGTTGGTCATATTTTGATACTTAGCCCACTCTTCTCCCTTTGCATGGCTCCCCAGCCGACCATCGTGGGGCCTGACCCCTCCTGCCAGGAGTCGATGGCCATGGAATGGGCTGGGTCCCTCTCACTAGCAGTGGGTGACCCTTCCAGACCATCCCAGATTAAGGTCTAGGCCATACAGCGTCTGCCATCTCTTTTTGCTGCCAAGCCTAGCACCTACCAGGGCCCTGTGCTCGGTGTATCCAACACTGTTGGTACGTGTAAGAGGACTAGAGGTCCCTCTTCCTCTGTGCCACCTGATCTCTCTCCAGACAGATCATTGGTGGATGTAGAGGCCTCCCGTTGGGACACGGCCTCTTCTGGGACCCCTCTGACTCTTGAATGGCAGCTCCTTATCCAGGCTTTCAGAGATTTCCTTCACATTAAGGATGAGATGTCTCTCCATGTCAGGAGGAGGATTCCATGAAGTGTAGCAGATGGCAGCCCTTGGTGTTCCATACTCACGTGGAGTTTGAGGAACTTGTTTCCAGGGAGTGGAAGCACCCAACATGCGTTTGTTTCCTACCAGGCAGCTAAGTTCACTTTTTACTTTTTCTGAGGAATTAGTGGCTAAGTGGTGGGAGGTTCCTTCTGTCAATGCCCGGGTCTCATGCCTCTCTAAGAAAACTACCATCCCCCTCTTGGATGTGGCAGCACTCAAAGATCACGGTGACAAGCGGATTGATGCCTTTTCTTAATCTGCTTTTGAAGCCTCTAGGGCATCCTTACATTCTGCCTTTGCTCTCTCCTGTGTTAGCAAGCCTAGTATAGTCTGGACCAAATGGCTTAAACGGAATGTGCCATCAAAAAATGACTTATTGTTTAACTCACATTTTTATGTTAAACACATTTTTTTTGCAATTTTTGGTGATATTTTTTTTAAATTTTCCATATCACTTTTAATATTTATTAATAATTCTTAAGTCCTGCAGTTTTTACTCTGGTCACTAAGCATAATTATTGTCTGACACTTCCTGTTCTGTAGAGAGAGATTTCCAGTAGTCTGCTCATTTTTAGTAGAAGCAGGTTCAAACTGAAAGTAGACACCAATGTGTACAGATAACACAGGATCCACCAGTCACAGTGAGAGAGAGTCACAATTCACCCTCTCCCCCTCCCTGCACACTGACTTCTTTCCAGGTCACAGAGCAGAGCATGACTAGAAAACTCTCCTATAGAAGTCAATGGGACTGAGTCTTAAGGCTTCTATGTGCGTGAAGCTGATGTAAAGTATCTCTCTGACTGCTATTAAAGCAGTGCAGGCAAGAATGCTGTCCCCACAATCATATAATCATATACAATCATATATAGACACGCTGAGCTGCCGGAGCATCTGCCAACTCGGTGGCTGTTAGGACTTCAGTCAAAGAGCACCAAAGTGGCTGATGCAGCCTCCAAAAGTAATCTTACTGCCCTTCCTTTCTCTGGTAACAGACTTTTTAATAAACTTCTAGAGAGAGAATCTTCAAGGCTGCGGGTGGTCGCAGTTCCCTTCTACCTCAGAACCTTTCTGAGCAGCAGTCATATTGTGTCATTTTTTCTCTAGATCCTTTCGGGAGTTTTTCTGTAAGCCCTCAGAGAAAAGGACCACCCTTTGTTGGAGTCCAAGAGGCCACCCGTTGAGCCAGCACCTTCCTGGGAATTTTGTTCCAGAGCACCTAAGCGCCTATGTTTTTTCCCACCCAAAGTTTTTTCTCGGGTGGGCGGCCGCCTCCTTCAATTTTAGGAGATATGGCTGGCCCAAATTGATGTTGCCAGAGTCTGGAAAGTTGTTTCAGTTCCCATTTTTGTATCTCAAGAGTCTAAATTGTCTTGGGTGGATTCCCAGATTCCGCTTGGAATCACTCAGGTCAGGACTTGTGTCTCTGAACAAAGTCAAAGTTCTCTTCTCCATAGACATCCTCAGATGAGTTGCTCCCCTGCACACTCCTTTCCACCTGGCCCTATCCTAGCAGATGGTTTTCCTATGCATAATTCTCATCCCTCGCTTAGCCAAAGTTGGTCTTCCACTTGTGAAGATCCATCTTCTAGGATTAGGAGTCTTCCTTTTTCTCAAACGTCCCCTGGGTTCTCTTCCCAATGGCAGTCTAGCTCTTGGCGGGATGGAATCTATTTCTCCAACTGGTGTCAGGCTACTCAGTTTTAGCAAAGTGTCCATAGGAGGCAGACGCTGCTCTGCAGGTCTGCTGTATATATTTTTTTAAATTTGTGTTTTTCTTTTCCATTTTAGGAGGTGGTGGAGCTTCTTTGCTCTCACGTGTCATGGAAGTCGTCAACGTGTGTTTTCACCGTGACAGTGATCGACCTGAGAGTGTCAGGAAACCAGTCAGTTCTTTGACTGTCTGTCTGTCCTTGTGCCGTTCACCCGTCTTACCGCCTCAGCGTTTTTTTCTTTTGTATTCCAGTAGCCCTACCTGAGGGTTCATGGTATTGAAGGGGTGTTTCTGCACACACCTGAAGATGTTGGATTGGTACTTACAGAAGAAATGCTAAGAAAATGGCAGAATGCGAAAAAACTTCCCAGGCGGAACTTTGTCAGCACAGTAGCCACCGCTGCCAGGTCGCTGCAGGAAACACACTGCACAAAACCACAATATACGAGACCATGCACCGCCTTCCTCCATCTGGAGGTTGTTTGTGGGTTTCTTTTTTATGGCAAGTGCAGGGTCTCACACTGTGGTTTTGTGCAGTGTGCTTTTTTCGGCAGCACCCCGGCAGCGGACTGTAACTTTTTTCGGATTTTGCCATTTTCTTAGCGTTTCTGCTCTCTATTAGGGGATCAGGCTGATTTTTGTAGCCATTTTTTTGGTCCGGAGGATACAGCACTCTTGAACCATTTTGAACCATTTGCCCCCTGCTCTGTATCCTGTTGCCATGGTCCTTTTCCAAGGACGAGGTGTTAAAGCGCCTGCCTCTAAAGCAGTGATGACTTATTTTGCCTGAAGTTTGCATGCGCCAGCCTAACGCGCTTTGTGCCCTTTGCCTAGCTCTTCAGCTGACTGCTGCGGGGCCCGACCCCTCCTGGAGTTGGCTCGGTCCTTCTTACTAGCAGTGGGTGGGTAACCTTTTCAGGCTATCCCAGGTTATGTTTTCAACCATAGAGCATATGCCATCTCTGCTTGCTCCCCAGCCTAGCATCTTTCAGGGCCCTGTGCTCGGCATATCCCATCCAGATGGTTCACATAAGAGGACTAGAGTTCCCTTCCTGTCGCCTGATCTCTCTCCAGACAGACAAAATCGTCCTGACCGGCTGCGACCGCATAAGAAGCGTTTGCAGTTTCAGTCCTTTCAGGAATTTTCCTATAGACCTGTGATGGGGAAGGTTCACCATTCCTCAAGGTCTAAGTGGTCTCCAGCCAAGCCGATATCTTCTTGACAATCTCGTTCCAATGCGATCAAAGGCCCTTCCACCAAGACTCGCTTTGTCTGAAGGTTTGTAACTGAAGGTGTAGGCCCCCCACCCAAGAAAAATTTTCGGGTGTGGGGGGGGGGGGCCCATTCAGTTCTAGGAGGTTTGGCAGGTTTAGTTTAACAACGCTTGGGTCCGGGAAGTCATCCTTCAGTATACAGGATCCACTTTGTATCCGTTCCCCCAGCTTGTTTTTTTCTTTCTTCCCCACCTGCCTCTCCAGTTCGGGCGTCAGAGTTTTTCCAGGTAATCCATGTTCTCTTCTTTCAGAGTGTAATCATGCCGGTTCACAGCATTTCCAGGGGCTTTTATTCCAACCTTATTATGGTTCCCAAAGAAGACGGCTCAGTAAGGCCTGTGTTGGATCTCAAGGAGCTAAGTAGTATGTGTGGGTTCCCAGATTCAGCATGGAGTCTCTTTGGTTGGTAATTGTGTTTTTGGAATAGGGCGAATTTCTTTCCACCTTAGACATCAGGGACACTTACTGCACATCCCTATTGCCCAGTACCACCAGCGTTTTCTTCATTTCATGGTTGGTTTACAGTATTTCCATTTCAGAGCTCTGCCTTTTGGCTTCGCTACAGCACCAAGGGTCTACACCAAAGTCTTGGCAACTCAGATGTCAATCCTTTGCAGCAGGTAGGTTATCATTAAACCTTATCTGAATGATCTTCTTGTGAAAGCTCTGTCATGAGGCGCCAGTCTGGACAGCATCAAGATCACCCAGGATACCTTGACGAGCTTCGGGTGGGTTGTCAACTTCAACACATCCTGCCTGACCCCATCCCAGAAAATGGAATTCCTGGGCATGATTCTCTACACACATGCAGCCAGGGAAATTCGGCTACCATCCCAAGATCGTTTCTTTCTCGACTGGTGGATAGTATCCTTGCATTTCCTCAGGGGAAATTCAGCTACCATCCCAAGATCGTTTCTTTCTCGACTGGTGGATAGTATCCTTGCATTTCGTCAGGGGAAGTCTTTTCTTTCTCCGCTATGGCTGATCATTACCATGGATGCCAGCTTCTCAGGGTGGGACGCTGTTTTTGGCTTCTGGATAACTCAGCATCTCTGGTCTCCCGGGGAATCCCATCTACAGATCTATATTCTCAAACTCAGAACCATCTTCCTAGCGCTTTTTCATTGGTCACCCTTCAGAATCACGCTGTTCGGATTCAGTCTGAAAACTCACGGCGGTGGCTTATCTAAATCGTCAGGGAGGCACCAGGAGCCTTACGGCTTCTCTGTAGGCCTCGATGATCCTTTGCTGGGTGGAGTGTTCGGTTCCTTCTTTATCAGCCATTTTCTTTCCAAGGGTGGTGAACTAGTTAAAATCAACGTAGAACCCTACTTACCAGGTATAAAAGGGCGTAGGGAAAGGCCCCCAATTGCAAGATAATATATTACCCGGTTATACAAATAATTTAAACAAAGAACAAACCACTAAAGCTGTATAACCCTCGATACACGATAAAATCTAACTTTTATTATAGCTTATTATAATACTACATTGATATAGGGAAAACACCCTAAATAGAACACCCTACAAATACCCCTAAACAACCTAAACTGCCTAACCAATATATGGGGTAACTGCCCCAACAAGGGCGCCCCCCAACAGGAACCTAAACTAAACTACCCCTAAATTACCCTAACAAGCTATACAGATTCACAAATATACACATATGGAAGGAAACAACAAGACCTAACAAAAAATCTATACAAAAAGATACCTAAAAGTAGTGAGAGAGCGTTCCGATGCGTTTCCCCCCAATATAGGGGTTCATCAGGGAACAAAAGCAAATAGTACACCAAATACCCAAAAAGAGTAAAAAATACCACTAAACAATAAACACAAAACGATAACTTGTGTCCCTTGTTAGGTAGATATGAATCCGTATGAAGCACATTGAAGGGTCCAAGATACAAATAATACAGATCCCTTCCACTAGATACAGGGGTTTGATAGAAAAGGCAGTCACCAGCACATACAAGGCAGAAGAGGGTCACAATATATAGAAACAAAACCAATACGATTGGACAATAAGAGGCATAAGTTCATTCCTTACCACCCGTGTTTGGCGTCCTAACAATTGTATTGCGTATGCGCAAAAGTACCGGCGCCCAAAGAAGACATGGTGCTCGGTATATACCAGGGCCGTTCCTATGAGCGGGCGGGGCGTGCGATCGCCCGGGGCGCCGAGGCTCCGGTCACCCGAGGGGGGCGCCGCCTGCCTCGCCTGCCCGGAGGATCGCACCTGACTCTGCGTGACTGTTTTATAACAGTCGCGGAGAGCCAGCAGCTGCTCCTGTAGGGAGGAGGCGGGATGGATCGTTACCGTCCTGCCTCCTCTCCTCTATGTATCAGCGCTCACTGAGCGCCGATACATACACAGCGCCGCAGGGGGCGCACAGCTTTCACCGCGCCCCCTGCGACGCTCGAGCTCCTCGGCTGGCAGCTCTGCCGCCGCGGAGATCCCTAGGAGCTGCGTGCAGTGTAAGCCGCTTACACCGCTCAGCAGCTCCCGGAGCTGGACGCGCGGACCGTGGTCAGGTGAGTAATTTTTTGTTATTTTATAATTAGCTACAGAGGGGCATCACTGGCTACAATGGGGGCATCACTGGCTGCAATGGGGGCATCACTGGCTACAATGGGGGCATCACTGGCTACAGGGGGCATCACTGGCTACAATGGGGGCATCACTGGCTACAATGGGAGCATCACTGGCTACAGGGGGCATCACTGGCTACAATGGGGGCATCACTGGCTACAATGGGGGCATCACTGGCTACAATGGGGGCATCACTGGCTACAATGGGGGCATCACTGGCTACAATGGGGGCATCACTGGCTACAGGGGGCATCACTGGCTACAGGGGGCATCACTGGCTACAATGGGGGCATCACTGGCTACAATGGGGGCATCACTGGCTACAATGGGGGCATCACTGGCTACAGAGGGGCATGTACTGGCTACAATGGGGGCATGTACTGGCTACAGGGGGGCATGTACTGGCTACAATGGGGGCATCACTGGCTACAATGGGGGCATCACTGGCTACAATGGGGGCATGTACTGGCTACAGGGGGCATGTACTGGCTACAATGAGGGCATCACTGGCTACAATGGGGGCATCACTGGCTACAAGGGGCATCACTGGCTACAATGGAGGCATCACTGGCTACAATGGGGGCATCACTGGCTACAGGGGGCATCACTGGCTACAATGGGGGCATCACTGGCTACAATGGGGGCATCACTGGCTACAATGGGGGCATCACTGGCTACAATGGAGGCATCACTGGCTACAGGGGGCATCACTGGCTACAGGGGGCATCACTGGCTACAGGGGGCATCACTGGCTACAATGAGAGGCATCACTGGCTACAATGGGGGCATCACTGGCTACTGGGGGCATCACTGGCTACAGGGGGGCATGTACTGGCTACAGGGGGGCATGTACTGGCTACAATGGGGGCATCACTGGCTACAATGGGGGCATCACTGGCTACAATGCGGGCATCACTGGCTACAATGGGGGCATCACTGGCTACAATTGGGGCATGTACTGGCTACAGGAACCACCACTGGCTACAATGGGGGCCTCACTGACTACAATGGGGGCCTCACTGGCTACAGGGGGCATCACTGGCTACAGGGGGGCATAACTGGCTACAAGGGGGCATCACTGGCTACAAAGGGGCATCACCTGGCTACAGGGGGGCATCACTGGCTACGGAGGCATCACTGGCTACGGGGGAATCATTGGCTACAGCGGGCTACTACGTGGCTACAGGGGGCATATTACATGGCTACCATATGAGGTGCTATAGATGGGGCATTTGTATAGAGATAGGAATTGGTAGAGAAGTGCTGATAAATTGAGGAGTATAAGATGTTTGTTTTGTAAATTTTACAGTGAAGAGTCGGGAGTAGTCGTCATGCCGTCTGGGACAGATGGAAAAGAAGAAGAAGAGAAAGAGAACAACTCTTCAGAGAGGTCACCTGTGAGTCACTAGATGTAACTTTACTGTAACCATTTATATGTGTGCAGAGCCTGTGTACAGCGGGTATCCACCACTGTATGGTCACTGTATGGTGGTGATATTGGTTGTAGTATAATGGTTTGTATTCAGTAATGGTCAGTTTGTATTATCCGGTCACTATATGGTAGTGATATGTGGTCTGGTTTCGTGCAGCAGTGTTATTTGGTAACTGTATGACTATTATTTGTTAGTTTTATATGTAGCAGATTGTGGTAAAGCTTTTTGTATATTTTGGTTTGTGGTGATGCAATGTGGCGCCATATGTTACGAGGGAGGGGGGAGCGACATTTCTTCACCCCGCCCTGAGTGAAATTTAGCCTAGGAACTGCCCTGGTACCGCGAACCCACGGCGCATGCGCGAGCAAGAATGAACAACTGCGCACCTCAAAGACGACACCGGCGCGCATCGAAACAAAAAAGTACGGTGGTCACACACACAACTGTGCGTGCGCAGAGACCACGAATATCACAGTAAACCTCATAGACTACAAAGATACCAGATGATAAATTAATATGGCTATACACTAAGTACAAATATCTCTTAGTATCCACTCTTAACAAAGACGACTCATTGATAACCCTAGTAACAATAATAAAGCACAGTTAAGGCATAAAACATGAAAGATACAAAATAATATAAAGAAAATAACCTACAGGTAATACTACAATCTATACTACTAATCCTAAACACTATACCCACAAAAGAAAACAACACATAAAACCCCCTCCTGTATCACAATATAAAAAATAAAGATAATTATAGAATTATAGGGCTAAGATAAAAAATAATAATCAAGTGATACTAAACAAACAGGTATAAAATAAATGACATACTGAAAATATGAATTAGAGACCTATGACAAAAAATATAATATAATATATATATATATATATATATATATATATATATATATATATATATATATATATATATATATATATATAAAAATATATATATATATATATATAAATGAAGGAAAGGATAATGTGTCTTTAAGTCCAGTAGGCTTCAAAGTTCTAAGATAGAAAATCCATTTGGCCTCGCGTTGTATCATCTTACGGTTGAAATCACCTGCCCAAGGAGAGGGTGTCACTAACTCTACCACTGAAAAGGACAAAGCCTGACGGTTATTGCTGTGTACAGAATTCATATGTCAAGAGACAGGCGAATCCCTATTATGGTTAATATCACCTATGTGCGCGAGAATACGATGTCTAAATTCCCGCTTAGTTTTCCCTACATACATAAGGGGACAGGTACAGGAACATTGATAGATGACACCTTTAGTTTTACAATTAGCATATTTCGACATCTGAAAAAACACGCTTTGCAACCCCCACATCTAAAGGTACCAATAGTCTTGGATGTCAACCATGTGTTAGATAGACGCGGGGGAGTATATAGGCTGTGTACAATTCGATCCTCTATGCTTTTCCCTTTCCTAAAGGTGATACTGGGATAGGGATCTGCAAACTCAGCCAACATAGAATCTTGACTCAAAAGAGGCCAAAAATTCTCAATGACCCTCCGTATATGTGACAATGCCTGGTCATAAGTGCCAATGATTCAAATTTTTTCCGGACTAATGTCACATGTCCGAGTTTGTAAAAAAAGATTTTCTTTCCATATCCTTTGCATAGCAATATGCTTGGTACAGAATTCTTTTTTTAGAACCCCTTTCGGTAAATCTTGTTCTAAGGATATCAGCTTTTTTTTAATAAAAGATAGAAAAAAGGAACAATTCCTGCGTGTTCTAATAGATTGGCCTTTAGGAATTCCCCGGTTAAGGGGGCCAAGGATGACAACTGTCCCACCTAAGTAAGCTGTTACCAGCTGTCGGCTTCCTATAGATGGATGTCTCCAAAGTCCCATCAGCACTTTTTCTTGTAAGAAGGTCCAAAAACATTAGTTCCACATGATTCATTTCATATGTGAATCTTAATCCAATAGCGTGGAGGCCCTCCACAAAAAAACAAAGGAATCTTTAGATCCTGACCATAGAATGATGATGTCATCTATATATCGTCCCCAGAACATGATGTTGTTAATATAGTTCTTTTTGGGTATTTGGTGTACTATTTGCTTTTGTTCCCACAATTCCACAATTCAGACTCCAGATCATAATTTCGGCATGCAAACTTTTAATCTGCCTGTATTTATTAACGTACCTGGAAAGCTTTTTTTTGCCTGGTCCGAGTCGCAAGGGTTTCACCCCTTGGGGTGTTCCACTCTGAGAGTACTTTCATTCCTTCAGTCAGGGCTGAAAAGGGGCTTGGCCTTTTCTCCTTAAGTAGGCAGGTAAATGCCCTCTTGGTCCTTTTCAGCGCACCTTGGCCTCCCATCCTCAGGTCAAAACCTTTTTGCAGGGGGTTTCCATCCGTTTGCTTTCATGGAAGGTGGCATTTCTTGTGACCATTTCATCCATCCATCAAGTGTCTGAACTGGTGGTTCTTTCTTGCAAATCCCCTTTTATGGCTCCTCATAAGGACAAGGTGGTCCTACTTCCCATTCCTTCGTTTCTAAGGTGGTTTCCTCATTCCACCTCAATGAGAACATAGTTCTGCCCTCTTTTTGCCCCTCCCCCTCTCACCCTAAAGAGCGGTCTTTACATTGTTTGGATGTTGTCAGGGCCATCCGGATCTACCTCTCTGTCAGTGAATCTTTCAGGTGCTCCGATTCCCTTTTTATCATTCCAGAGGCTCTGCATAGCGGCCTGGCAGCCTCTAAGGCCACCATTGCCAGCTGGATATGGTCTGCAACTTCAAAATCCTACCAGTCCAAGGGGGAGCCCCTTCCATTTCGGGTAACCACACATTCCACTTGAGCAGTTGATGCATCAAGCTTCAGCTTCGCAGGTAGGTCTGCAGAGCTACTACCTGGTCTTCGGTTCATACTTTTACGAAGTTCTACCAAATCCATGCCTCGGCTGACGCAAGCCTCAGCTGTAACATACTTCAGGCAGCGGTGTAACTTTTTCCCCACCCTCTGGGACTCCTTTTGGACGTCTCGAGGTGCTGTGTCCTCCAATGATATTGACGAGAAATTGGGACTTTTGTATGTAAGATCCTTTTCTCGTCTGATTAATTTGGGGACACAGATCCCTCCCTCTTTTCATCATTGTCTTTTCCAGTTCACATTTTGACATTTTCTCCTTGGAATCGGACTGTGGTTTATCTTTTCTGCTATGGCTTTTGTACCAACTGAGTAGCCTTGCGCCAGTAGGAGAGATCTAGTTCATCCAGGCAGAGCCAACACATTTGGTTGGTGTCTAGTGTCAGCTTCCTAGGGCAATGACCTATACCCAAGGTGTTTTTCCCCCAGTGAATAGGACAAGAAAAGGTTTTTATGGTAAGTACAAAAATTCCAATTTTCCTCTGTTAAATGATCACAAAGTTTAGTTCCCTCAAACAGAGCAGATTATAAGTTTGGCAGCCAACATCACCATAGTGTGACAACTATAGTCATCACTGCAGTCTCACACATTCATGACAAGTACTAAGTAGAGAACCCTTTTGCAGGTATGCCCTTCTGCAAATATGATGCATAGCCAAACACCAGCTTCTGCCCATGTTCCTAAGTAATCTCATTAATGGCTTGTAGTTCACTATTATTTTTGGCTTTTTGTGCTACAACCAACACCTTCAGATGCTACCCAAGATTGGGATTCAAGTCAGGTGACTTGAGATAGCCACTCTAGAAGCTTCAAGGAGTTGTTCTGTATGTATGCTTGGTATCATAGTCTAATAAGGCACAAGCTTCAGCTTCTGATTTTTTTTTATAATTCATTGAATCCATATTACATTCCATACACTGCAGGTTTTCAGTGCCAGAGGAACCACAACAATCCCTGAGCATCACCAAACCAATGCTTAACTGTTCTTTTCAGCGTATGCTGAAATCCATAGGGCTGAAAAGTTCCAGGTTTGTTTTATCATACCACATAAGTTTTGGGATCCTATTCTGTGGCATTGATGAAACAAGTCTGGAATCTTTCAAGCCTATAGATCAGCAGTATTTCTGGAAGAGAAAGAATGTCAAAATGAAATTTAGTTTATGTTTAACTTTCCAAAAACCTATGACTAGATTGCAGGATCTCTTTTAAACATGGTTTAATTAGGGCCCGGATTTGAGCTCACATGCAGCAAAATTAGTGCAGATTTTTATTTATAGTACTTTACATGTGGATAGGGTTTAAAAACGTTAGCGCATGTTTGCAGATCTGTTGCAGATGTCACTCGTTACTATGCTTAAGGTGAAATGTGCATCAAAATTATGGCTTCATCACCGATACAGCTAGAAATCCACAATGGAAAAGGTCTGCAGTATGTGCCTAAACATGGAAAGCTTAGTTGTATATATCTTAAAATGAATGTCCTATTTTCATTTTTTGTTTTTTTCTGTTTTGTAGCTACTTGGAAGAAGCAGTAATGCACCTTGATCATAGTGACCCTGTGACAAAAGATCATATGGGAACCATCATTAGTCAAGTGCGACAAAAACTGTTCCAGTTCTTGCAAGCGGATCCTCATTCCTCATTACAAAAGTCTGCAAGAAGATTGATGATTATGCTTCAGGGGCTTATCTCTATTAATTAGGCTTATTTCTGTGATGTACAGGCTCTCAACTCAACTGATTGTAAACTAGGTGTTGTGATTTTCTATTTTGCACAGTAGGGGAATGTCCTTGTGATTACCGCAGAAATAAAAGATCACTAATCCCTATCGGTCCTACTTATTTAGTCATTGTATATCTTTATTGGCTGAATTTTTTTTTTTTTTATTCCTCTCCTCTGTTGTAAGATTCCAATAAAGCATATTTACTTACCTGTGTTTTTAGATGATTATTAATTTTTTTTCTGTTGTAAAATTGCAATATTGCATATTTACATATTTGTGTTTTAGATTATGTAAATGATATGATCTAAGAAATTCTCATTCTAGCACCTAAAGGTTCCTTAATGTAGTAAGTTATATAGTTTAAGCAAAGTTTTATCTACCTTCACATTACTGAAACATGTTATGCTAGAAGCTGACCACCTGTTGACTATAAACGTCCAGGCGGTTGACATCTAACTGCACGAACCTTCTAGAATGTGTTTGCATAAAGTTCAGTGTTAGCCTGCTCTCCACTGAAAAGGCAGGGAGGGATTATTACATCCCCGCCTTCTTGATTGTTGTTTATGAGCACTGTGTAAACAGGCAGCCAGCAGTCATGTAATTGTCAGAGTTTGGTAACTGCATGAGCTATGAGCTCTTATCAGATGATTGCAAAAAAAGGGTGTGTACTAGCCACTCCAAACCAACTAGACAAAAGAATGTCTTAAAGTGTCAACACTAAATCACTGGAAACACGTAAAACTTAATATGTTATAAAATGACATGTCCAATGTAATTTAAGATGGTTTGTCAAGTATTTAAATAATGCTGCCCAGTCAGCTACAAGAGTTTCTTCCACGCTCTTATCTAGTATACAACTTCAATAGTAGCAGGCTGTTAATTATTTAAAATCTATTTTATTTTGAAACATTCTTAAAATGCCATATATGTAAGGCAACGTAGAATATACTTGCAATTTATGAAGCAAAAGCGAAATAACTCCGGAGCTTTTAAATGGCAGGCAGACCACAGGGCTTCTTTAAAACCATGAACTTTATTTCTTCTTACAAATATCCATAAAAATGCTTTCGTGCAGCAGCAATAGTAACATGCAAGAGACCTCCAGAGCAGGCTGGTCAGTGAGCTAACTGACCGACTTCGGGTCACATGACCCTTACTCATGGTACAGCTGACACATTGATTAACCCCTTTTAAACACGCTATGCAATGACATAACTACAAAATGTTAGACATGTCAAACGTGCTTATACATGGAATTAAAAATTAACATCTCACTTAAAACTGTAATCAACTAATAGCTCACTTCAATATTGGTATTGTATGTCGTGTCTTACATTGAGCCACTTTGGAACCCTTGTGTCCAGGTGGAATATCCACCACGCCTCCCTGCTTAAAAGTTTTCTCTGCAAGTCCCCTCCTCTTTCTGAGTTCAAGACACGCTCAATACCTATTACTGAGAGAGACGGCAGGTTGCCTCCATGGGCTTCAGCAAAATGTTTAGAAACTGCTGAACATTTGAAGAGATCTGATCTATTGGTATCAGGTGTCGCCATATTTGTATTTTGAGCGGACCACTGGTACAACCAACATACTGTACTCTACATGTTGTACAACTAATAAGATATATTACAGATTTAGTGTTGCAATTTATGAACGTTTTAATATTAAATGTTTTATTGTTAGCAAATGAAGTAAATGTTTTCGTTTTATTAACATATTTACATGTGGTACAGATTTTATGCCCGCATCCCCAAAAAAAACAACGCTATCCAGCCAACTCCATGTGCCCTCTTCATTACAAATAAATAAACTTGGTGAGACTTGAAACCCTATTGTTTGCGCCCTCCGTGGAACAAATCTGATACTATGTTGCAGTGCTTTTTTACTGTTTTATTTACAAACAGTATAGGCAGATGCCTCTTAACGATCTCCACTATCTTGTTATACTGTTTACTGTAGTTAGTAGAAAATATGATGACATTCCTATTATTCTTTCTATTACGGTCATGCTTTGTCACAAACAAATTATGTCTATCTATTGAGTTTACCCTATCCACAGCGTTATTTAACATCTTATTCGTGTATCCTCTATCTCTTAACTTGTCACATAATGATTTTTGCTGAGATGTAAATTCTTCTGCAAGGGTACAATTACGTTTGATTCTTATTAATTCCCCAACTGGGATATCTCTCAATACATGAGATGGATGGCACGAGTCTGCTCTTAAAGTGCATAGATTTTACATATGGTTTCACTTCTATATTATTATCCTTCCCTACCATCATAGTAACATCTAAATAATCGACAGAATCCATTTTATGCTCAAAAGTGAATTGTAGACCCATATTATTGTTATTTATATATCTCACAAAATCTTTAACCATATGTGACTCCTCTGTCCAAATGAACCCCAAGTCATCTATGTATCTTGTGTACTATTTGATACACTGTGCAAAAGGATGACTGGAATGGAGAAGAAATCTGTCGGACAATAATTCTGTCATTTTTAATCTCAGCATACAGGAACATTGAGCATTAACATCATTATGAAAAAATTACAGAATTATTGTCCGTCAGGCAGACAACTGGGGCGCTGTAGTTCTTCTAGACAGTGACTTGTACAAATGGGAAATTATGTCCCTGCTGGATGATACCAAATATTATGTGCAGTTACAAAAAGATCCAACAAATGATAGTAGGAGGGATTTGGAGTTGGTCTTGGAGCAAGGTGTGATTATGGGTGTTTACACCTTAGAGGGGTTGTCCTGGCCGGCCGGGGGGACCTGGTTGTCTAGTGATGTGGTGGGGTTATACCCATGCATACCACATGACCAGGCCCTCCCGGTCTTACGGGATTTCCTATATCGTTTCAGTAGTTTTTCAGAATCCAAACAAGAATTCATCATTCTAGCGGTAGATTATTTACACTCATAATTTTTTCATGTTCAATAAAAAGTTTTTTCGCCAAATGTCTGGAGCCGCAATGGGGGGCACGTTTTTCGCCGCCCCTCGCGAATGTATACATGGCAGCATGGAAGGAGAGATTTCTTCTCCATTCCAGTCATCCCTTTGCACAGTGTATCAAATGGTACGCAAGATACATAGATGGCTTGGTGTTCATTTGGACAGGGCAGTCACATATGGTTAAAGATTTTGTGAGATATATAAATAACAATAATTTGGGTCTGCAATTCACTTTAGAGCATAAAATGGATTCTGTCGATTATTTAGATGTTACTATGATGGTATTTAGATGTTACTATGATGGTTACTATGATAGATAGAAGTGAAACCATATGTAAAATCTATGCATAGGAACACTACTTTAAGAGCAGACCCGTGCCATCCATCTCATGTATTGAGAAATATCCCAGTTGGGGAATTAATAAGAATCAAACGTAATTGTACCCTTGCAGAAGAATTTACATCTCAGCAAAAATCATTATGTGACAAGTTAAGAGATAGAGGATACACGAATAGGATGTTAAATAATGCTGTGGATAGGGTAAACTCAATAGACAGACGTAATTTGTTTGTGACAAAGCATGACCGTAATAGAAAGAATAATAGGAATGTCATCACATTTTCTACCAACTACAGTAAACAGTATAACAAGATAGTGGAGATTGTTAAAAGGCATCTGCCTGTACGGTTTATAAATCAAACAGTAAAAAAGCACTGCAACTTAGTATCAGATTTGTTCCACGGAGGGCGCAAACAATAGGGTCTCAAGTCTCACCAAGTTTATTTATTTGTAATGAAGAGGGCACATGGAGTTGGCTGGATAGTGTTGTTTTTTTTTTGGATGCGGGCATAAAATCTGTACCACATGTAAATATGTTAATAAAACAAAAACATTTACTTCATTTGCTAACAATAAAACATTTAATATTAAAACGTACATAAATTGCAACACTAAATCTGTAATATATCTTATTAGTTGTACAACATGTAGAGTACAGTATGTTGGTTGTACGAATACGGCGACATCTGTCTGATACCAATAGATCAGATCTCTTCAATTGTTCAGCAGTTTCTAAACATTTTGCTGAAGACCATGGAGGAAACCTGCCGTCTCTCTCAGTAATAGGTATTGAGCGTGTCTTGAACTCAAAAAGAGGAGGTGACTTGCAGAGAAAACTTTTAAGCAGGGAGGCGTGGTGGATATTCCACCTAGACACAAGGTTTCCAAAGGGGCTCAATGTAAGACAAGACATACAATACCAATATTGAAGTGAGCTATTAGTTGATTACAGTTTTAAGTGAGATGTTAGTTTTTAATTCCATGTATAAGCACGTTTCACATGTCTAACATTTTGTAGTTACGTCATTGCATAGCGTGTTTAAAAGGGGTTAATCGTACCTCCCCCTTGTCTGTCTGTCATGTTTTGTCTGGTCTTCCCCTGACTATTAGTTGAAAGATTTATTTTGTTCCTTATTCTAGATTTTGAGGATGACATATCTATTTCTGTATTCTTTGATGGGGCAATAGCCTACGAATATCCTCTACGTTTTGATTAGACTTAGATCACTTTTGTGAGCTACTGCAGTAGCAATCTTTCGTGGCTCTTATTGAATTTTGTATGTTACCTGTTTATACGAAAAATTGTAATAAACTTTCAATTGGAAAAAAAAAAAAGGGGTTAATCAATGTGTCAGCTGTACATGAGTAAGGGTCATGTGACCCGAAACGCGTCAGTCAGTTAGCTCACTTACCAGCCTGCTCTGGAGGTCTCTTGCTGCTGCAAGTATTTCTTTAAAACCATGAACTTTATTTCTTCTTACAAATATCCATAAAAATTATGGATATTTGTAAGAAGAAATAAAGTTCATGGTTTTAAAGAAATACTTGCGAGTTAGTAGAATGGCAGGAATACAATATATAGACCTTAAAGAAAGTCCATTGTGTCCATATTTTCAGTATGCAGCTTCCACTGCTAGCTCCAACTGAGAATAGCTACTGATCAACAGCGGGACACACCTACGACGTTTCGAGGGAGGTCCCTCTTTCTCAAGCATGCATGAGCATCACGGAGCTCTTCTTAAATAGTGTATTCAAACCATTATAAACATATGCCAAATGTTATTTAAAAATATGTATCATTCACAATTTACAGAAAAACTGACAAGTTCAGCTGTTCGTTCATCCCTTTCGGTGAAAGTGTGTCAAGTTTAAATATCCATCTAGATTCACAACGTAACAAGGTTTTTTCATCACTAACACCCTGCATTTGCTGGATTCCTTCTAAGATACACCAATGTTAAGGCGTAATGAACACAAATCTGCCATACGAACCTTTAAAAATAAATGTGAGGTAATGGTAACAGGATCAGAACCCATCTATAGAAAACAATTTGGGGAGAATTCTGTAGCACGTCATTTTCAGGAAGCTAAACACACTATTAGCGAGTTACGTTGGTGTATCTTAGAAGGAATCCAGCACATGCAGGGGGTTAAGTGATGAAAAAACCTTGTTATGTTGTGAATCTAGATGGATATTTAAACTTGACACACTTTCACCGAAAGGGATGAACAAAAAGATAAACTTGTCAGTTTTTCTGTAAATTGTGAATTACATATATATTTTTAAATAACATGTTTATTTGGCATATGTTTATAATTGTTTGAAAATAGTATTTAAGAGGATCTCCGTAATGCTCACGCATGCTTGAGAAAGAGGGACCTCCCTCGAAACGTCGCAGGTGTGCCACGCCGTCAATCAGTAGCTATCCTCACTTGGAGCTAGCAGTGGAGCTGCATATTGAAAATATGGACACAATGGACTTGCTTTAGGATCTATACATTGTATTCCTGCCATTCTACTAAAGTTCAACTATATTCTACATTGCCTTACATATATGGCGTTTTAAGAACGTTTCAAAATAAAATAGCTTTTAAATAATTAACAGCCTGCTACTACTGAAGTTGTATAATAAAATGACATGCATCATTAATCATAAGAATACACAAACACAGCTAAGTACTATTTAGAGGGGGAAACGGCTATCCACTATCCCTACTAGGGATGAGCGAATTTCTCAAAAATTCGATTCGACCGATTTGCCGAATTTTACCCAAAAATGTGTTTCGTTCCGAATTTATTGATAGTACATTTTTCATATATCCTAGATAGCAGAAATGCTTTTTTCAAAATTCCTATGTCCCCTTTGATAGTGCTCTAGTTTATAGTGTGCCACTGTTATTGGAATATGTATGTATACTACAGCAGCACCATTGTTGCACCTATGTTCATTTTTTTCAAAAATGTTTTTGTGATGTGCATAGCCATATATTGTTTCTATGATGGAAAAGTGACACAATTACAAAACTTTTTTTAAATTCCTTTATATTTGGAATTTTCACAAAAACAAATTACATTTCAAAATACATATTCTAGACCGTGTCCTCACAATACAGCATCATTCTCAGTTGTGCAACAAACTGATAATTACTTACATATTCAACACAGGTAAGTACATAATGTAAGCTGGTATTTTAAAACATACTGCCTATTGCAACACAGTATGACCTCTAATCTTTTGTTTGCAAATGTCTCTGTATACGTTTTTAAAAGAAAATGGTGACCTCCAAATCTAAGGTTGTTGGTTAATCAGAGGACAAAAAGAATCAGGAGAATAATTTCCAAAACATGAGTAACAAAACAACAGTAATTTTGGTGCCAACAATGTCTGAACGGTTTTATATTAGAGGGGGGAATATCTCTTCTTGGGAAGAACCACCAAAAAATTGGTTGATGTGAGGATTTATGCGCCTTTCAGACGTCACTGTTATGCATGAAGTAAAGGCTTCTGGGAAAAGAGCTGAAGAGCTCCACAGCGCCCTCTATTGGATGTAGTTATCCTCAATTCACAGGAAGCTCACAATAGCTCATAATTAAAATTAAGCAAACGTGCTTAATTATGACCTCATCCTCTAATCAAAACCATGATTAAGCATGTTTGGGCATGAAACGATCATAGGCATGCAGTGAACATATCCTGATTTCTGTAACCTGAGATTACAATATTAAGAGAAATTTTGTTTGGAATGGGATGCTGGCCATGTTAGACTTTTCTGTGGATTTATCTCCTTTTCCAAATTAATAAATTCCTCTGACATCTGTTTGGAATTATAAACCCTTTCATTTAAGGGTGCTTTCACATCTTGAGTTTTTTTGCTGAAATGCACAGCATAAATTACTGTGCATTTCTACAAAAAAATGCATCAAAACGCACCAGGTGAAAGCAACCTAAGAATGAAGAACTAAGTAAATCATTTAACCCTTTTCTCAGGTTAAATGATTCAGTGGGCCTCTGTATAATTTCATTAACAATTCCCCCCTTTTTAAAATTTGAAACAGCAGTGTGGCACTTCAAGTTTCTACTAAAAGCACATTATAGCACAGATGATTAAATAATTTACCCAGTTGCACTTTATAACTATAAATTATTAAATCATCTGTCTTATAATATGGGTTATTAGCCATCCAGGTTACTCTGTCCCTATACACAGATAAATACTTATAACAACCCTAAGCGGGCTATCGTCCTGAAAAGAACGGTCCCGCACAATTTGCACCTGTTATATCCTGGATTATGCTCACCCATATCCTGGATTATGCTCACCCAAACATATTTCGCTCAGAGATTACTGAGCTCATCAGTGAGTAGCAAGGGAAAACCTTAATAGCAACAGTTGTTTACTAGTGCTAAATAATTTGGGGTAGTTAGCTAGTGTCCCCAGGCAAATGACATGGAGTCCTCCTTAAAAACACTCGGTTCACATATTTTGATCAAAAGATGTTTAAGCTGCCCACGACTTTCAACGTGATCTCAAATCGGGCAGTCCTATCCTATCTTTACCTTTTCAATCGAGCCAATCAGGCCTCCCACCGGTCAAACGCCCTCCATTATTCAGAGAGAAAAAATAAAAAAAAACACCCAACCTGCAAGCTGCCCTTCTTATGACAGCCTGTGAGATTGGGCGGGGACAGAAACCCAAAATGGAAGCACCCCTTCCTTCCCATAAAATCAATGTACACCAAGTATAACGTATGTTTCTGCACACAAAAAACATTTCTGAAAAAAACGTATGCAAACCTGGGTGCCACTGGCAGGGCTGCGGCACACATGTAATTATACATGTACACACACAGACCGCCGCCAGCGGCACATTACTGCAGAAAGGGCAATACACTATGTGGAAATCCCTACGTGGAAATGTTTTTGTGTGCAGAAACATACGTTATACTTGGTGTACATTGATTTTAACCTATATGGGACGGAAAGGGGTGCTTCCATTTTGGGGTTTTTGTCCCCGCCCACTCTCACAGGCTGTCATAAAAGGGCAGCTTGCAGGTTGGGTGTTTTTTTATTTTTTCTCTCTGAATAATGGAGGTCGGTTGACCCGGTGGGAGGCCTGATTGGCTCGATTGAGAGGTAAAGATAGGATAGGACTGCCCGATTTTGAGATCACGTTGAAAGTGTGGCAGCTTAAACATCTTTGATCAAAATATGTGAACCGAGAGTCTCAAATTTTTTTCATGTATGATAGATAGCATAAAATGCTTCTTTAGGGATTTCCACGTAATGTTTTTGCCCTTTTTGCAGTAATGTGCCGCTGGGGGCGGTCTGTGTGTGACATGTATAATTAAAATTTTGTGCCGCAGCCCGGGCCAGAGCACCCAGGTTTGCATACGTTTTTCAGAAATGTTTTTGTGTGCAGAAACATACGTTATACATGGTGTACAATTGATTTTAACCTATAGGGGAAGGAAGGGGTGCTTCTATTTTGGGTTTCTGTCCCCGCCCACTCTCCAGGCGTCATAAGAAGGGCAGCTTGCGGGTTTGGGGTTTGTTTTTTTTATTTTTTCTCTCTGAATAATGGGGGTCGGTTGACCGTGGGAGGCCTGATTGGCTCGATAAAGAGGTAAAGATAGGAAGACTGCGATTTTGAGATCACGTTGAAAGTTGTGGGAAGCTTAAAAATCTTTTGATCAAAATATGTGAACCGAGAGTCTCAAAGTTTTTTCATGTATGATAGATAGCATAAATGCTTCTTTAGGGATTTCCACGTAGTGTATTCTCCTTAAAAACAGACGCAAATACCACCCACAGGCCAACAGCACTGAGGAAACTCCAGCACACAATGAGAGTAAACTCGCGCATGCGTGGCAGAGAAAGCAAGTAGCGCTATAGGACATGCTGGGGAGCGGGAAAAACATTGGGAGCTCCCACTCAAAGTTACATATGAACACAGTAAGTAATATAATGAAAAGGTTACTATCTCAGTAACAGATAGTGTTAGGAATAGGTTTGGAGCATCCCTCTTTTCAATGAGTGGTGGTTATGTTTCCAGATTAGGAGACCTGAGATTGGTGGTTTGGGTCTAGAGGTGGAATTAGGGATATGCTCTGTGATTGAGGCTGTTGATCTCTGGGCGGTATTTGCGCCTGCACTTAAGGACGACTCCACTTCATTTGCATGAAGTGCATAGGGACACCTGAGAGGGCAACAACTTCCTGTGGGCACTACCCCAGATGATTTTGCACTAGTACACAACTGTTGCGATTAAGATTTGTTTCTTGCTACCAACTGATGAGCTCAGTCATCGCTGAGTGAAACGCGTGAGCATAATCCAGGATAACAGGGATAACAATTAGGGTATAACAGGTGCAAAGTGTGCGGAACCATTCTGCCTTCCATTCTCTAAAATCTGCCAAATCTCTAAGAATACAAAACTTGCATTTAAAAGAGGCGAGGGTGAGACAGACGTCTCTTCTTCAGATGCCAAATTCTCAGATTTGGATAAAAGAACCTCAACACGGGGCACAAGGGAGAGAAGAGGTCAGTGGAGAGGCAGAGGGCAGGAAACGAGCATCAGGTGGGATTCAACTTCAATACAGCTGCAGTGGGAGGAATTGGTCAGCCACCATCTGAACCGTCTTTCTCTGCCTTGGGTGCCTCTTTTTTAGACAAACCGTATCCAGTATCTGCTAAGGAACAAACTGGGAAATCTGAAATAGATGAACTGCAGGTAATCCGTTAATCTTCACATGAAATAAGAGAAGCCAAAAATGTCAGTTTTAAGAAGAGGCTTATCATTTGTTCCAACTAATCAATGACTTTGAATGACTAAAGATATTAATTTGTGTGTAAATTGAAATGGGCAAAAACATTTCAGACTAAAGATTTACGATCATTCAGGAGCTTAGAAATTGAACTTGAAAATCTGGAAGGAGTACGGACCCTGTCGGATTTAGCCTCTGCGGATGATCGTGAAAGAGGAGATGGTTCGTTTACTGAACTGCAATCTACCTACATTGCAGTTCAGTAAACGAACCATCTCCTCTTTCAGGGCCCCCTCCTTACAACATTATGGTGAAATTGATTCCTTTTTACATGTGGTTACACATGAGATACAGTGGAAAGCCTGACCCAGAACATAGGAATTTATTTAGCTCATGTGTTATGTGAATTCACCACATCTAATTTAGTGTCCAAATTGAGGGGATTATGACAGACAAGTGTGGATGCTGAGGTGCTTTACTCCTCAATCCCACACGAAAAAGGCCTTGAAGCAGTTAAGTACTTTTTGGACTCTAAAGGCTCTCCCTTTAAGCGTCATAATGAGTTTGTTCTTGCTCTTACTGTCTTTTGTCCTGTGTTTCTGCTCTTACTGTCTTTCTACTTAACGGAAAGATGTACCACCAGCTCAGGGGCACAACGATGGGGAGCCCATGTGCTCCGACATATGCAAATGTGTTCCTGGACTGGTGGGAGGCGACCATAGTCTTCTCAGAAGAATATGTATGTCATTACAGTCATGTCCAATATTTTCATCTTGTGGCAGGGAAATTAAACAAATTGTCTTTCATTTTTAGAAGCTTTTAATACAAACACGCTGGGTCTCAGATTTTCACATGAAATAAATAGGTATACATTACCATTTTTGGATGTTCTAATTGCAAAAAGGGTGGACAATACATTGAGTACAAAGGTATACAGAAAAAGACGGCTACAAATAGCCTAATAAGAGGCATCCCTCGTGGGCAGTTTCTTTGCCTTAGAAGGAACTGCTCTGAGGAGATTACCTTCAGGAACTAGGCAAATGAACTATAAGACTAGTTCATTAGAAGGGGATACCCCAAAAAAGTTTTGCAGGAAGTATACCAACTTGCAAGTAGTCAGGATGGGGTGGAGTTGCTAATACCAAGGGTGAAAAGTGTAATGGCAAAGAGGGCGGACCTACGAATCACTGGTGGTTATGATTGTTAATCTTAGCAGATTCTTAGGACAATCAGTAAATATTGGAATATTCTTCTACAAGATTGTGATCTGAAAGAGCTGTTGTCTGAAAAACCACTGATGACATACCGCAAGGGCTGTAGTCTAAGAGACAGACTTGTGCAGAACTATTTCTCGGGTATACCAAGGGAAGATTATTGGCTTAATAGAAGACCACTGGGATGCTTTAGAAGTGGTTCTTCAATTATTGAAAAATTGTGCTGAATTGCAAAGAATTCACAAGTATTACCAAGGAAGAGAGATATCCCATTAAGCATTTATCGACATTTGACGTACCCATACGTCAAGGTTGGGTAGGGGTTCCCCCAAATTGACGTATGGCGATCTTGCGAGTTCACAAGCAGAGCTCGCAAGATCGTGGTATAGAACCAGCGGTATATTACCGCTGGCATCATGCCTCATCCCCCGCGGCCGGAGTGAGCTCCGGCCGCAGGTGATTAAAAAGTAAAACACAAACACGAAAAATAAAATAAAAACACGTACACCGCCCTTTTTCCCCTTTACAAGCCCAGTCGCCTCAAAAAAGATCAAAAATAAATAAAGTACCCATATTTGGTATCGCTGCGTGCATAACAACCCACCCTATAAATCTGTCACGTTAATTAACCCTTACGGTGAATGCCAAAAAAAAAACAGCCAGCAGCACATAAAATGGAATAAAAAGTGATCAAAAACTCATGTAAACAGCAGTGTGGTGCCAATTAAAACGTCAGTTCATCCCACAGAAAAAAAGTCTGTATACAGAAAAATAAAAAAGTTACAGCTATTAGAAGATATTGATGCATAAATATTGTTTTACACAAAAAAACACTTTAAAACGAAAAAAAGTGCTTCCACATAAAAAACTATATAAATTGGGTATCGCCATTATCGTCTCGACCCAGAGAGTAAAACTAACTTGTCATGTGTACTGCACGGTGAGTGCTGTTAAAAATAAAAAAACACTACTAGGTTTGCAATATTTTCTTCACCCTGCCTTCCAAAAAGCGATCAAAAAGCCCTGTCCCCCCCCAAAAATGATACCAATAAAAACGTCAACTCATCCCGCAAAAAACAAGCTGCTATACAGCTCCATACATAGAAAAATCAAAAAAGTTATGGCTCTCAGACTGCGGCGATGCAAAAACGTGTTTTCCCTTTTGAATAAAAGTGTTTTTATTGTATTGGTATCACTGTAATCGTATTGACCTGTTGAGTAAAGCTAGGATGTCATTTATACCACACGGGGACATCTGTAAAAAAATTAAAATAAAAAATACTACCAGGATTGCTGTATTTTGTTCAAAATACCTCACAAAAACCTTAATAAAAAGTGATCAAAGCATCATATGCCCCCTATAATGTTACCAATAAAACATAAACTCATCCCGCAAAAAAACAAGCCCATAATCAGCTCCGTATACAGAAAAATAAAAGTTATGGCTGTCAGACTATGACCACAAAAAATGCATTTTTTATGAACACATTTCTATTGTGTAAAAGTAATAAAACATAAACTATATAGAACTTATATCATTGCAATAGTACCGAACCACATAGTAAAGTTATCCTGTCATTTATCCCGTACGGCGAACACTGTAAAAATGAAGCCCAAAAGACAATGGCGGAACTGCGTTCCCCCCCCTCCCCCATTTTGATGGTCCAATGCTAAATAAAAACCTATGGAACACCTGTGCACCCAAAATGAACAATACAACCCAAGATGAGATCCACAAGGGGTGTTGAATCTAAAATGAGGCAACTTCTGGAAGTTTCCCCTATTCTGGTACTTTGGGGACTTTGCAAATATGACATGGCACCTACCAAAATCTGCGTTCCAAAAGCCAAATAGCGCTCCCTCCCTTGCACGCCCTGCCATGCACCCAAACAGCAGTTTACACCCACATGTAGGGTATTGCAGAACTTGGAAGAAATTGCGTAACACTATTTGGGATTCCTTTTTTCCAGGATTCGATGTAAAAATTAAAAATTTTCAGCTAAAATTGCAGACTGTTGGAAAAAATATTTATTTCTTATTTTCAGAGCCTAACGCAAAAAAAAAAAATTGTGAAACTGTGGGCTCGACATACTCACTGCACCCTTGGATATATTCCTTAAGGGGTTTAATTTCCAATATGGCGTCTTTTTAGGGGAGTTTATTAATTTTCAGCATCTTAGGGTGTCCACTAACCTGAAATGACGCCTAAATAAAATCGTAATGAAAATGAGACCCCAGAGTCCAGTAGGTGCTCCTCCTATTCTGGGACTTGTGGTTGAGTCAAATAGCGCTCTAGGGCCACATATGGGATATCTCTGAAAACGGCGGAATCTCGGGAATTAATGATGTGACCAGGTAAATGCAACTCATCTACCGTGTTCCAGTGAATAATGTATAAAAATTTAAAATCTCACCTCCACTTTCCTTTAATTTCTGTGAAATATCTAAAGGGGTAACAAACTTCTTAAATGCATTTTTAAATACTTTAACGGGTCTAGTTTCTTAGATGGGGTCATTTATGGGGGTATCTAACATACAGACCCCTCAAAGCCATGTCAGAACTAGACTTGTCCCTAAAAAAAATCTATTTAGCAAATTTTCTTGAAAATGTGAAAAATTACTACTAAATTTCTAAGCCCCCTAAAGTGGTAAAAAAAAAAACATTTAAAAAATAATGCCAACCTACAGTAGACATATGGTAGATGCTAGTTATAAACAATTTTGAATGGAATAACTATCTGCTAATTACCACTTTGACCAATAGTTTTGAGGAATACTCAACCAGCATATCACAGCAAGTAACAAAAATTCCTCTAAAATTTACCTTTTATTTATCCTTGTTAAAAAATACTAATACACGCCCTATGTTTACGTGCTACACATTAAACAAACAATAAAGGAGATATTTTGATTGTTGGGGAAATTTTTCCCCCCTTTTTACCTAATGGAGTCCTGTCTGTCAGCGGAAGATTCGCCCTGACAAAGGGCTGTTCCACTTTAACAGCCTGATTCCATAAGTTAATCAATATCCTCCTTTAAATTCCATACACCATGCACTAAATTATGTCAATATTCAAGTCTCAGTGTTCCCTTCCAAATCTCAGTATTCCCGACGCGTTTCCCCCTATTGCTTGGGTTCATCAGGGGATTGAAATGTGTATACTGAGAATAATACTGAGAAATCACATACATGAACTAATATGTGTAGGTAAATAATACTTAGCTGATTCCAATGGATGATGTGCCATGTCTGGAACCTCCTGAGATGAAAATGCGGGACTCAAGAAAATAGGGGGCGGGATTAATAGTGGGCCCGTCTCTCTTTATAGCTTGGCCAACCCCAACACATGAATATTTTATTTACCACCTGATACTGACGCTTGATTCTATTGATTGTATGCTATACATTCTCCCCGCATGTTGCCGGTACTACCCACGTCCCTCTGCGTCCTCCATGCATCTCTGCGCATGTCCGGAAGTTCGTGAGCCGGATGTTGCCAATAACATCCGAATCTCGCGATGTTCTGAATGCGGCTCTGCGCCTGTGCAGCATTCACTGCTCATTCGCCAATTCAACCTCCGATTCTCACGGCGCTCTTAATGCTGATCTGCGCCTGTGCAGGAAATGACTGCCCATATATCGATCACGCCAAGCGCTTTGGGGATTCAGTTTATTTATACAATGTCAGCTTAAAACACTATAAGCGAATCAGCCAGTTTTTTTTATA
>JAODAL010037775.1:0-40000 GCA_025379985.1 Phyllomedusa bahiana
AACTGTTTTCGATGCGCGTCAAAAGGGCATTTTTTCCATGTTAATGGATAGGGGCGCCTCCTGGGCCTCACGCTCCCACTGTAACTCGGGCACTGCTAGTGAACCTGCGTGCTAAAAGATACGAACACCAGCCCTGGCACTCCACCGCACCCACTGAAAACTTTGGCCCTGCTAGCTGGCCCTGCGTGTTAATAGATGACGGACGCCAGCCCTTTGCTCTCACCACACCACTGTAAGTCCGGCCCTGCCAGTCTAAACCTGCGTGATCCACGTTTTCAGCCTCACCCGCCATGATCAGTAATTTCCTCCAACCCACTTGACAGTAGAATGAAGGATTTTCAGACAGGCCTCGTTGACCTTCTGGGGACATCTGTTTCGTTTGCTTCACATTCTAATGTCACGGTGGAAAAATGTCACCAGTAGAAAGGCAAGTAGCTCTAGCAGCAGCAGAAAAATTGAAAACGAATGTTTTGAATTAGTTTATTTCTTATTGAGAAATTTTCTGCTGATGGTCCTAAGGGCACCTGTGCGGTTTTTGGGTCATGCGAAAGTCAAAGACAGGATAGTTTTATGTCCAGTGAAACTAAAATGGTGGTTGAAATACTCCTTTTTCCAGCACTTTTTTAATCAGGGGGTCATGCAGGTTTGGGGCTCATGCTGTGGCTCAGGAAAGGGATAGTCTATGTCCAGTGAAACTAAAATGGTAGTGAAAGGGACTCCTTTCTCCGGCACTTTTTAATCTGGGGGTCATGCAGGTTTGGGGCTCATGCTTTGGCACAGGACAGGTATAGTCTATGTCCAGTGAAACTAAAATGGTGGTTGAAAGACTCCTTTTTCCGGCACTTTTTAATCTGTGGGTCATGCAAGTTTGAGGCTCATGCTGTGGTACAGGACAGGTATAGTCTATGTCCAGTAAAACTAAAATGGTGGTTGAAAGACTCCTTTTTCCGGCACTTTTTAATCTGGGGGTCATACAGGTTTAAGGGTCATGCTGCGGTCCAGGACAGGCATAGTAAATGTCCAGTTCAACTAAAATGGTGGTTGAAAGACTCCTTTTTCCGGCACTTTTTAAATCTGGGGTCAGACAGGTTTAAGGGTCATGCTGCGTTCCATGACAGGATAGACAATGTCCAGTTCAACTAAAATCAAGGTTCAAATAATACTGCCTTTTGGCACTTTTTAATTGTTGGTCATGCAGGTTTAAGGGTCATGCTTTGGTAAAAGACAGGGATAGTTAAATGGTCTGTGACTTTTTTTTCTGTGACTTTTATAACCTAATTGTGTTGCCCAAGATGTACACGTATCCATTTTACTGTTGTGGATGTTAATTCAAGGTTCTCCAGCCCGGTTTGGGTGTAAGAATGAAGGTATTGTTCCTCTCCCATAGACTTTAATGGTCATCGGCGATAATCTATAATTGACGATATCGACTATCGACCCGATGATGATAGTCGACGTAATCGCTCATCACTAGAAATGAGCTGCCAAAAATGAACAGCTATGTAGCGTGTTAAAACGGTGTGTATTTTACTGACCACAAAAGCAGAAAAACACTTAATTAACCTTCGGATATGAAATATGCTACCGGCAAAATTTCTTCTTTGGCGTTGAAAAACACAGTTTCTTTTACTGACTACAACAGCAGAAAAACACTTAATTAACCCTTGGATCTAAATTGCGCAAAAGAAATGAGCTGCCAAAAATGAGCAGCTATGTAGCGTGTTAAAACGACGTTATTTTTTCGACCAAACACAAAAAACACTTAATTAACCCCTTGGATCTAAATTTCGCAAAAGAAATGAGCTGCCAAAAATGAGCAGCTATGTAGCGTGTTAAAACAACATTTATTTTACTGACCACAACAGCAGAAAAAACTTAATTAACCCTTGGATCTAAATTGCGCAAAAGAAATGAGCTGCAAAAAATTACCAGCTAGTGTAGGTGTTAAAACAGACGTGTATTTTATTGACCCAACAGCAGAAAAACACTTTATTAACCTTGGATCCCAAATTGCACAAAAGAAATTAGGCTGCAAAAATTACCAGTATGTAGCGTTTAAAAAAAACCATTTATTTTACTGACACAACAGCAGAAAAAACATTTATTAACCTTAGGATTATAAATTATGCTTACAGGCAAAATTTCTTCTTTGACATTGAAAACACAGTTTCTTTTACTGACCACAACAGCAGAAAAACATTAATTAAACCCTTGGGTTCTAAATTGACGCAAAAGATTGAGGCTGCCAAAATTACCAGCTATGTAGCGTGTTATACGAACGTGTATTTTAATGACACAACAGGCAGAAAACACTTATTTAACCTTGGATCCTATTGCGCAAAAAAGAAATGAGCTGCCATAAAAATTACAAGATTTATAAGCGTGTTTTAATACGATGTGTGTTTTTACTGACACAACCAGCGAAAAACACTTAATTAACCTTGGATCTAAAATTGCGCAATGAATGGAGTGCCAAAATTTACCAACTATATTAGGGTGTTTATACGAGTGTTTTTTTACTGACCTCAACAGCAGGAAAAACACTTAATTAACCCTTGGATCTAAATTGCACAAATGAAATGAGTGCCATCAAAATTACCAGCTATGTAGCGTGTTATAACGACATTTATTTTACTGAACCACAACAGCAGAAAAAACTTAATTAACACTTGGATATAAATTGCGCAAAAGAATGAGCTGCCAAAAAATACCAGATTGTTGAATGCTTAAACGAATGTATTTTATGACAACAAAGCAGTAAAACACTTAATTAAACTTGGATCTAAATTGCTGCCCAAATAAATGAGCTGCCAGAAATGAACTACGCTATGTTAGGCGGGTGTTAAAAACGACATGTATTTTAGCTGGAACCACGGACAGCAGGAAAAAAACCGAATTAACGCTTAGATATGAAATTGCGCAATATAAATGAGCTGCCAAATTACAGCTAAGTGCGTGTTAAAACGATGTGTATTTTAAACCAACAAACAGCAGAAAAACACTTAATTAAACTTAGATTAAATTGCACCAAAGGAAATGAGCTGCCAAAAGATTACCAGTTATGTGCGTTTAAAAACGACGTTGGATTTCTGACCATAACAGCAGAAAAAACACTTAATTAACCCGGGATCTAAAATGGTTAAAAGAAATGACTCTCAAAAATTACCAAGCTATGTAGCGTGTTAAAACGATGTGTATTTTACTGACCACAACAGCAGAAAAACACTTAATTAACCTACGGATACGAATTATGCTACATGCAAAAAATTTTCTTTTGCGTTGAAAAACACCGTTTTTTTTTACTGACCACAAAAGCAGAAAACACTTAATTAACCCATGGATCTAAATTGCGACAAAGAAATGAGCTGCCAAAAATTACCAGCTATGTAGGGTGTTAAAACGACATGTATTTTACTGACCACGACAGCAGAGAAACACGTAATTTACCTTAGTTTAAATTGCGAAAATAAAATGAGGTGCCAAAATTACAAGACTATGTAGTGTGTTTAAAAACGAGTGTATTTTAATGACCACGACAGCAGAAAACTGTAATTAACCCTTGGATCTAAACTGCGCAAATAAATGAGATGCAAAAAAACTTTACCAGCTATGTAGCGTTTTAAAACGACAGTGTATTTTACTGACCAACAACTGCAGGAAAATCATTAATTTAAACCCTTGGATCTAATGCGAAAAATAAATGAGCTGCCAATATTACAGCTATGTAGCGTGTTTAAAACTTGTGTATATTACTAACACACAGCAGAAAAACACTTAATTAACCCTTGGATTAAATTGCGCAAAAAAAAATGAGCTACAAAATTACCAGCTATGTAGCGTGTTAAACGATGTGTTGTTTTTACTGACAGAACAGCTGAAAAAACACTTAATTAACCTTGGATCCAAATTGCTACAAAAGAAATGAGCTGCCAAAATTACAGCTAGTAAACGTGTAAAAACGACGTGTATTTTATGACCAAACAGCAGAAAAAAAACACTTAATTACCCCTTGGAATCTAAATTGCGCAAAATAAAAGCTGCAAAATTTAACAATATATAGAGTGTTAAACTACCTGTATATTACTGACCACAACTCTGCAGAAAAACACTAATTTACCTAGATCTAAATTGCGAAAAAGAAATGACCTGCCAAAACTTTCCAGCTATGTAGCGTGTTTAAACCGGAACGTGTATTTTAAGACCACAACAGGCATAAAAACTTAATTAACCTTAGATCTAAATTGCACAAGAAGAGAAATGAGCTGCAAATATTACAGCTATTGTTGCGTTTTAAAAAAGGAGTGTATTTTATCTTGACCTCAAACTGCAGCGGAAATCAATTAATTAACCTTGGATCTAAATTGCGAAAATAAATGAGCTGCCAAATATTCCAGGTATGTAGTGTTAAAACTAGTGTATATTACTGCCACAACAGCGAAAAACACTTAATTAACCCTTGGATCTAAATTGCGCAAAAATGAGCTGCAAACAAAAAATTACTGCTATTGTGCGTGTTAATAACGATGTGTATTTTTACTGACCAAAACAGCAGAAAAAACACTTAATTAACCTTGGATCCAAAATTGCACACAAAGAAATGCGGTGCAACAATTACCCTGCTATTGTAAACGTGTTAAAACGACGTGTAATTTTACTGACCACAACAGCAGAAAACACTTAATTTAACCCTTGATCTAAATTGCGCAAAATAAATGAGCTGCCAAAATTTAACAACTATATAGAGTTGTTAAAAAACTACAGATATTTTATGACACAACAGCCTATGTAGGGGTTTTAAAAAACGACTATATTTTTCAGCCCCAACAGCAGAAAAATATTTAAATTTAAAAACCCTTGGGATCTAAATTCCCAAAAAGAAATAGGTCCCTAAATTACCAGCTGTGTATCGTTTTTAAAATGACGGTTTTTCTGACCCAAAAAGGGAAAAAAAAACGCGAAAATTAACCTTGGATCTAAATTGGCAAGTGAAATAGGTCCCAAAAATTAACGTTGTAGCGTGTTAAAACGACGTGTTTTTTATTGAGCAAACAGCAAAAAAAAACGGGTAAAAACCCTGGGAAAATTTGCGCAAAAGAAATAGGTGCCAGAAATTACCAGCTATGTAGCGTATTAAAACGACGGTATTTTACTGAGCAAAACAAGAAAAACCGTAATTAACCCTTGGATCTAAATTGTGAAAAATGAAATGAGTTGCCAAAATTCCGTATGTGCGTGTTACAACGACGTCTATTTTACGAGCCAACACAGAAAACGCGTAATTAAACTTCGGATATGAATTATGCTACAGGCAAAATTTCTTCTCTGGTGTTGAAAAACACATTTTTCTTTTTAGTGACCAAAACGCAGAAAAAATTTAAATTTAATAGGTTTTAAAATTTTGCGCAAAAAAAAATGAGGTGCCAAAAATTACCAGCTATGTAGCGTTTTAAAACGACATGATTTTACAGCCCACAACACAGAAAAATACTTAATCCCCTTGATCAAAATTTGGGCAAAAAAAATGAGCTCCCAAAAATTACCAGCTATGTAGCGTGTTAAAAACGCGGTATTTTCTGAGCAAAAACAGCAGAAAAACGATAATTAACCCTTGGATTTTAATTGGCAAATGAAAGATGGTGCCAAAAATTTACCAGCTATGTAGCGTGTTAAAACGCGTGTATTTTACGAGCACAACACAAAAAAAAAGGGCCTAATTAACCCTTGGTTTTAAATTCGCAAATGAAATGAGGTGCCAAAATTCCCGTATGTAGGTGTTAAAATGAATGTATTTTACTGAGCACAACAGCAGAAAAACGCGTAATTAACCTTGGCCTAAATTGGCAAATAAAAGACTATATAGCGGTTAAAAGACATGTATTTTACGGGGAAAAAAGCAAAAAAAAGCATATTAAACCCTTCGGTATGAATTATGCTACAGGCAAAATTGCTTTTGGTTTTGAAAAACCCTTTTCTTTTATGGACACAACGCGAAAAACCTTTAATTTAAACCCTTGGATCTAAATTGGAAAATTTAAATGAAGTGCCAAAATTACATCATTAGCGTGTTAAAACGAATTATTTTACTAGCAAAACAGTAGAAAAAGCGTAATTAACCTTGGGATTGAGTTATGCAAAAAGAAAAATTTCTTTTTTGGGGCGTTGAAAAACCAGTTTCTTTTAGTGACCACAACAGCGAAAAAAAAATAAATTTAACCCTTGGATCAAAATTGGGAAAAAAGAAATGAGCCCAAAAATTAAGTGGTTTTTGGATTGAAAAACGCTGTTTTTAACTGAATACAACAGCAAAAACAGGCTGAGATAACCCTTGGAATTAAAATGTGCTAAGAATGAGAAATAGCTTAAAATGTATAGCGCGAATGGACGCACACTGGACTTCCATTCCAATACCCCACAAAATCAAAATGTAAGAGAAGCAGTCTCTGAGACAAGCTGTGACACCCCCCAAAAATCGCTGTATAAAAGTTAGTTCTTTAGTGTGAGATCTCAGCAACAGCAGCTTCCCTACACAGCACAGTAAGAGCAGTGTGAACTGCCAGCGTCGCGTCCGGACTTATATAGTGCGGTGACATCACAGAATCCCGCCGGTCTCTGATTGGCTTCATCTCTGCACATGTCATTTAGGTTACTCCTTTCTTCCTCCCAGGGTTCTTTGCCCCATGTAACGCCATGTGCTCGCAGCCATTTTATCAATTAAAAACATGCTTCGTTCCTGCGAATCACCCTAAACTTCGACTTCGTTCAGAATCGAAGTTTTCCTGAAATTCTAAACGAATTCCACTTTGTTAGAATCGATTCGGCCATCTCTATCGCCAGCTCTGTTGGGCAGATATATAATGTCATACAGACAAAATATTAAATATGAGGTATTAGTTGGTACTGGGGCCCCAAATATGCAAGCTCGCAAGCCTCGTCACGACTCCTTATGTCTTGCGAGTCCCTAAACTAAAAAATTACAAATAAAAAAACACAATAAATAGGACAATACTTAATTAGAAAACACCACCATTTTGGGCCTTGTTCACAGCTCAATGGCTGGACTAGACTGGGCCCAGGAGCAGGCATCTCTAGTCTTATATGTTCCTGGGAAAAAGTCTAGTCCAGCCATTGAGCTGTGAACAAGGCCCAAAATGGTGGTGCTTTCCAGGACCATATTAAGAACAAGGGGGCATCCTCTGTGTCTTGAGCAAAGAAAGTTTCTACATAAACATAGAGCAGTGTAAGAGCAGTGAGACTGTAGAACTCTCTGCCAGAGGAAATTGTCATGGTGAATTCAATAACAGAGTTCAAAAAGGCTTTGGATGCATTTCTGGAGCATAATAATATAACAAGTTATAATGACTGATATTCTGGAGTAGGGTTGTTGATCCAGGGATTATTCCGGTTGCAAGATTGGAGTCGGGAAGGAATTTTTTCCCTAAAATGAGAACACTTGGCTTCTCCCTCATGGGTATTATGTAACTATGTAAAGATATCTTGCTTTTGTCGTTAAAAATGGATTTTAGTGCCAAAATCCATAAAAAGCCGGCTATTTAGCGTAAAAATCCGTAAGAAGCTGGATTTTTAGCAGCAAAAGCGAGATAGCATTGTTAGCGCCAAAATCTGTAAAAAACTGATTTTTTTAGCACCAAAATTCGTAAAAAAATGGATTTTAGCAGCAAAAGCGAGATAACTTTAAATTTTCTACATTTATAAATGTTGGCATATGATATAGTCTATTTATTTTCCCTTTTTATTTTGTAACATTAATCTACTCGTCCTTAGAAAATAATAGGACGCTCCAAATGTGGCACTGTGTCAAAACAGCAAACTCGTGAAAAGATTATTTTTTTTTTTTATCATGATGTAACTTGTTTTATTTAAAAAGATACTAATTTGTAGAATAATGGAGGAGGATGAAGAGTATGTAGACAGAGAAACTTTAATTACTTTGGTGGAGGAAAGGATAGCATTGTGGGACAAAAGTGATCCTTGTTATTGTAACATCCACATTAACTGGCATCACTGGCTGCAGATCTTCCAGGAGAAAAGAGTGTCTTATGACGTAATACCAAGTCAGCATAAATTAGAAGTTGGTAAGCATTAATATTTTGAATATTTTTATAAAAAAAAAAAAAAAAAAAAAACTAAAATTATATTTCTTTTTTGGTTCAGGCACAAAAATACAAATGAGATGAAGGTCAACATGAAATCTACTTGTGAGGGACTTAATTGAGAAAGGCAAAGCACCCAGTGGTTCTGCCCCCGGGAGAAAAACTGTATAGAAGGTAGTGATGAGCAGTGATGAGCGATTGTGTCAACTATTGTTATCGATTCGATAGTCGATATCGGCAATTATCATGACGATATCCGATAGTCGATAACAGATTATCGTTGATGACCATTAAAGTCTATGGTAGAGGAACAACACCTTCATTCTTACACCCAAACAGGGCTGTAGAAGCTGGAATTAACATCCCCAACAGTAAACTGGATACGTGCTACATATTAGGCAAGACAATTAGGCAACAAGAGTCACAGAAAAAAACTGACAGACTATTCACTATCGCTGTCTTGTACCACAGCATGACCCTTAAACATGCATAACCCAAAAATTAAAAAGTGCCAGAAGGCAGTAATAATTGGACCATCATTTTACTTGAACTGGACATTTACTATATTTGTCCTGGAACGCAGCATGACCCTTAAACCTGTCTGACCCACAGATTAAAAAGTGCCGGAAAAAGGAGTCTTTCAACCACCATTTTAGTTGAACTGGACATTGACTATACCTGTCCTGGACCGCAGTATGACTATTAAACCTGTCTGACCCACAGATTAAAAAGTGCCGGAAAAAGGAGTCTTTGAACCACCATTTTAGTTGAACTGGACATTGACTATGCTTGTCCTGGACCGCAGCATGACCCTTAAGCCTGCCTGACCCACAAATTAAAAAGTGCTGGAAAAAGGAATCTTTGAACCACCATTTTAGTTGAAATGGACATTGACTATGCTTGTCCTGGACCGCAGCATGACCCTTAAATCTACATGACCCACAGATTAAAAAGTGCCGGAAAAAGGAGTCTTTGAACCACCATTTTAGTTGAACTGGACATTGACTATGCCTGTCCTGGACCGCAGCATGACCCCAAAACAGTGTCTGACCCACAGATTAAAAAGTGCCGGGAAAAGGAGTTTTTGAACCACCATTTTATTTGAACTGGACATTGACCATCCCCGTCCTGGACCGCATCATGACCCTTAAATCTGTATGACCCACAGATTAAAGGAAGGAGCACCTTCTGTCGTACCTCTGCCTCCATGTGCTACACCCCTCTTTGCTTGCTTACCACCTGCATTTTGCTACATGTTCAGAAAGACAAAAATGTAAAAAGGTATGGAAGAGTTTTTGACAGTCTCTTATTGAAAGACGGCAAATCACAGCTATTCTTAAATCGCTCTAATTTCCGACAGCCAACTAGGATTAGAAACAGAATTGTTTCTATCGAATACCTGTGAAATGAGGTCTGGTGGACGAACCATAAGACAAAATCAACAGTGTTCTTTCTTCAGTCCCAGTAATTTACAACTGCCCAGTAGGACTAGGAATAGTTTTCAACAAATTATCATACAAGTGCACTATCTGCGCCAAACTGAGGTTCACCGAGCGCAATAAAACTATTCAGAAGTTACACGGATGAGAAATTGCGTTTTCTGTAGCAATAACACACGAGAACAGTTACTACAAAATTTCTGTATCCAAATTTAAGTACAAGGTGGCTATTTGAAAAAAATGGGCCGCACCAAAGTGCAATACAGCTATTTAAAATTTATACGGATAACAAAAGGTGGTTTTTGCACCAATGAAATATACCAACAGTTACTAGAAAATTTCTGTATCCAAATTTAAGTACAAGGTGGCTATTTGAAAAAAACTGGGCCGCACCAAAGTGCAATACAGCTATTTAAAAGATATATGGATAAAAAAGGTGGTTTTTGCACCAATGAAATACACCAACAATTACTAGAAAATTTCTGTATCCAAATTAAACTACAAGGTGGCTATTTGAAAAAAACTGGGCCACACCAAAGTGAAATACAGCTATTTAAAAGTTATACGGATAACAAAAGGTGGTTTTTGCACCGATGAAATACACCAACATTTACTAGAAAAGTTCTGTATCCAAATTTAAGTACAAAATAAAAAGGTACAATTTCACCTGAGGTGCAAGGTGTGCTGGCCAAAAAGTGGTAAAAAAAATGCCATTTCAATGCAGGTTCAAAGCAGAGTCTGGGCTGCACAATATACACCCTCCTTTCCAAAGCCTGTCTGTCTGTCCGTCTGCCGCATCACCACCCCCCTGCCACCCGCTGCTGTACAGCGCTAGATGCTTCTTTAAAAGTCTCTGTCCAACTAAATAAGAACTGAAATTCTCTAATCTACCTATATTCTAATGTTCATAGCTAAAAGCATAGTTGGCTGTATAAATAAAGAGAAGAACTGTGTCTCTGAGCTGTTTGGAGAGACACGCAGCACACGTCTTGCTCTAGTGTTAGACACTGAAAGACTGATACTGAACAGGAAATGCTGTTCTATGCAAAACGAGGTCATGTGATTTTTCCAGCCAATGACAACCATACATATCAGTCATGACATCGCACACCCAGCTCACCCTGCTCTATGCGCTAAGCTGATTTGCTGGCTGTCAAAATGACAGGAAGTGCCGAAAATGCCGCAATAGTAATAGATTATCTGCAGATTGTCACCTTAAATATCGCGTGATCGGAAATTTCTCATCAGCCTAAAAATCGTGCCGATTTCAACTTTGTCGATTATAATCGCTCATCCGCAGTGATGAGCAATTCGGCCAATAGTCTGCTTCGAGTAGATTCCAGATTTTGGGGAATCATCTTACCAGGTTCCTTTTTACACCAAACAAAGGATAAAGCTGGAATTAAAAACCACAACATAAACTGGAACTGGTAAATCTTAGCAAACAATTAGGCTCAAAGTGATAGAAAAAAAAATTCATATCAAAAAACAATCCTTAAAAGGGCTACCGAAAACAGGGGGATGGTGTAGCCAACGGGTACAGGGGTAGAAAACCTACCCTTTTTGACACAAAACAAACCCCGGGGTATTGGAAAGGACATGTTAAACTTCGGGAAACCCCCTATAAAACTTTTGAAACCCGGGGCCCAAAAAACTTTTAATTGTGGTGGCAGTAAAACTCACAAGGGGGGAACCCGGGGTTCAGCTGGGGGGGCCCTTATTTTAATGGGTGCGGGAGCCCGGGGCTACCGCCCGTCATCATAACCATTCAACCTACATGCACAAATCAAAGGGGGCGCCCACCCTTCTACTTCCTTTTTTTTAAATATCCTGGACACCTTTTGATTAGGGCCCCTGACAGGAAAAAGCTCTATTGGCCCCCTAGCATCCTTTTAAAGTAGCCTGACCCCAAAACCACAAAAATTCCTTAGGGTCCTCAAAAAAAAAAATCCAATAAGAAATTGACTATTTTAAAAAACATTTTTCCCCAGTGCTGCGCTACGTCACTTGCCATCTACTGCGGAACTTGCGCGTTGTTCCCCCCGGACATTAGAACTGAAGAAGATGCAACAGATGTCCCCGTTGGTCACGAGTGTCCAAATCCTGCATTCCCCCGTCAAATTAAATGGGTTGAAGGAAATTGCGCTTTGATTTGGAAGGGATCAAGGAGGTGGGCACCCGTAACCCTGTGAATGGGCTAAGATAGGACCACTGGGGCCCCCGAAGCGGTGGGACGACCCCCCCAGGAGCGGAGTCAAGGGGTCCCGGTTTTCCCCCCAAGCCCGCCGCAAGGGGGGATGGATTGCCTGGGGGGATTTCACCGGTCATACCCCTGATTGGTTGCTTGTGGTGGTAGCCAAAGGGGCAACGCAGAGCAAAATGGCAGGGAAAATCAGTCGGGGTGGGCCAAAAGGGAGAGCTGGGAGCGAAAGATCGTGCGGAACTAAGCCAAAGGGGCTGGTACACGGGGACGGCAATCAAAACAAAAAGGTTTCCCCGCCCTAGGGTTGGGGACTATGCATTCGGCAAAATGCCCAAGGAGTGGGGCATTAATAGGCGGGGCCGGAAAGCCCTTGCCGGGGCGCTGGCCCTTTAAAACAAGGCCGACGTGCGCCCGGGCCCAAAGATGGGGGTTTGGGGGCGCCGGCGGCCAAAACAGGGGGTGGGGAACAGGAGCCGGGCCGTTGAGTAGCTGCGCCAAAAGGGAGCGATGCGCCCGGGGGCCCGCATGCGACCGTGGCGCAGCTCGCTCCGGGCGAAGGGGGAACTTTGGGAGCGGGGGGCGCCCCCAGCCCAAGCGGGGGCGGCTCCAATCGTGGGGCAGTACCCCCCCTTTGGCCTCCCCTTTTTCTGGCCTGGAAAATTTCTGCAAATCCCGGGCCATAAGTTGTCCTCCCCCCTCCCCACAAATTTTTTCCACCCCAATTTTCTTCCAGTCAATGAGAAAGTGACCCTTCCCCCCGATATCTTCATGTCTTTCACGGGAAGAGTCAAAATATCATCCTCAGGAAAAGGGGGGCCACCCTTCCCCAAGAAAAAATTTCACAAGAAAAACTTCAGCAGAGAGCGTGGAAGGGGTTTTTTGCTGCGATCGGGGGGGGTAGCTGAGTCTGTAGGGCCCCCAGGTTGATTCTCCTCAGGATCAAAAAAGGACCAAAAAAAACGGGGGGCCTAGCTTTAGCTGGGGATCTTTAGGCGAACATATTTGGATGATAAAAAGTCTTTAAACGATTGGGGTTTGGCTATCGAAAAGCGATCGATAGTCGATAGTGGGGCCCCGCTATCGAAAAGGGTTTTTTCGTATTTAGCACATTATCCGAGGGCCCTTTTTTTAAAAAGTCTTTGGGAAGCAACAACACCTTCATTATTACAAACCCCAAAAAAGGGGCTGGAGAAGTTTAAAAATTAATTTCCCCAAAACATTTAAATGGATACGTGCTAACATCTTAGGCAACACACTTATTTTAAAAAAAATTCACGGGAAAAAAATCACAGCCCCTTTTTACACCCCTGCCCTTGTACCACACCTGCCCCCTTAAAACCTGAATCACCCACAAATAAAAAAGTCCCCAAAAGGGCAGTAGGGACATCATGTTAATTGAACTGGACATTGAATATCCCTGTCCGGAACGAAAGGAAATAGCCCCAAACCTGCATGCCCCCCCCAACTTTTAAAAAAAGTCCCGGGAAAAAAGGGAGTTTTTTCAACCCCCATTTAAAAATTTGAACGGGGACATTGCCCTATACCTGTCCGGGGCCCCAACAGCTTTGAGCCCCAAACCTGCAAACCCCACTTTTAAAAAAGTGCGGAAAAAGGATTTTTTTCAACCCACCATTTTAGTTGAACGGACATTGATTTATACCTTCCGGGCCACACATGAGCCCCAAACCTGCATAACCCCCCACATTTAAAAAGTGCCCGAAAAAGGAGTCTTTCAAACCACCTTTTTTATTTGAACGGGGACTTTTCTATACCTGTCCTGGGCCACAGCATGAGCCCGAAACCTGCATAAACCCCCACTTTTAAAAAAGTGCCGAAAAAGGAGCCCCTTTTCAACCACCATTTTAGTTAAAACTGGACATGACAAAACCCTTCCCCGGGCCAAAAAACTTTGACCCCCCCCCCAAACCTGCAAAAACCCCCACATTTAAAAAGTCCCGGAAAAAAGGAGCCCTTTCAACCACCTTTTTATTAAAAATTTGGACATTGACTAAAACCGGGCCCTGGGCCCAGCATGACCCCCCAAACCTGCAGCCCCCCCAAACTTTTAAAAAAGTGCCGGGAAAAAAGGTTTTTAAACCACCTTTTTATTAAAACTGACTTTGGGACTATACCTGACCGGGGCCACACATGAGCCCCAAACCTGCAGACCCCCAAAATTTTAAAAAAGTGCCCGGGAAAAAAGGGGAGTCTTTCCAACCAAACCATTTTAGTTGAACTGGACATTGACAAAAACCGCCCGGGGCCAAAAAGCATGACCCCCAAACCTGCATGCCCCCCAAACTTTTAAAAAAGTGCCGGAAAAAAGGGAAGTCTTTAAAACCAAACCCATTTTTTTTGAACGGGCCCATTGAAAAAATTTGTCCTGCCACAGCATGACCCCAAAACCTTTGAAAGACCCCCACATTTAAAAAGTGCCGGAAAAAAGGGAGTCTTTAAAACCACCTTTTTAGTTAAACCTGGACATTGACTATACCTTTCCGGGCCCCCCAGCATGACCCCCCAAAACCGGGGAAAAAAAAAGGGGGGGGACCCCCACATTTAAAAAGTGCCGGAAAAAAGGGCTTTAACCACCTTTTTTAATTTAAAAATTTGGACATTGACAAACCTGCCCCCGGGCCACAGAAATAGCCCCCAAACCTGCATCCCCCCCACTTTTAAAAAAGTCCCCGGAAAAAAGGAGCCCCTTTTCAACCACCATTTTATTTTAACGGGACTTTTGACATCCCTTGTCCGGGGCCACGGGCATGACCCCCAAAAAACCTGCATGCCCCCCCACTTTAAAAAAGGGTCCCCCGGAAAAAAAGATCCTTTCAACCCCCATTTTATTGAAGGGGGAAACATTAAACTAACCTGCCCCTGGGCCCAAACAGCAGGGCCCCGGGCCCGGGATTCCCGTGGGTGCGGGGGAAAGCCCCCCCCAGGCTGGCGCCCCGTCACTTTTTAAAAACCAAAGGTTAAAATCCCCCTTATGACGCGGGAAAGGGAAAACTGCCGTGCTGAAGCAGAGGGGCGGAAGGGGAAAAGGTTTTGAAAAACCCAGCCTTCCCTGTACACATTTCAAAAACCGGGGGGTACCGTTTGCCCCCCCCCGATAGTGTGGACCAATTGAGTTTCACTTGGAAATCCCTGGTGGTTAACGCTCCTGTTACCCCCAGGGCCCTTTTATCTTGGCATTTTTTTTTCTCTTTTTAACTAAACGTGCGGGGGAAAATGGTCTCTGTACTTTGTTCTCTGTCCGTCCCTCCTTTAACCCCATGTCCTCTGAAAAAACCCTACATCGGGTCAATTTTTCCTGAAACCTTCCTTTTTAAAAATTAAAGGGGAAATTTTTTTTAAACAGCTTTTTTGGGTACATGCAATTTTTTTAGTATTTTAAATTTCCCTTGAAAACATTTTTTTTAAAAATGGGATGGAATCCCACCAGCCCTTTTTTTTCTCTTTTTTTAAATTGTATTAAAAAGGGTTGCCCTAAATACGGGGATTGATAGCTATGTTAAAGATTTTTCCCAAAAAAAAAGTCTTTTTTGCAAAAATTTTTCCCCATTAACAGGTCCTACCAAATTTCCTGTTTCGACAGCACCATCCCCCTTTTGACCACCTTAAAAATTTTTGAAGAAAAAAAAGTCTGTTAAAAAACAACTTTTTTTTTAAATAGGACCTGTAGTATAGCTGAAAGCACAGAAAAAGGGCCCCCAAAATTCAAACCCTGCCCCTTTGAGCCACTTTGGTAAATTTGTAAAAGAAAAAAAATGTCTTTTTAAAAAACCAACTTTTTTTTAGAATAGGACCTGTAAAAAATACGCATGTCAAAAGGGCAAAATCCCCCAAAAAAATTCAAAGCAGACCCTTGACCACTTTGGTCAATTGTGAAAAACAAATTGTTTTGTTAGAAAACAACTTTTTTTTTTTTATAATAGGACCTGTATTTTGCTCCCATTTAAAAGCAGAAAATGACCCAAAAAATTAAAAAAATGATTTCTAAACCACTTTTAAAAAATTGGGGGAAAAGAAATGCCACTTAGAAGCCAAAATTCGTTACAAAGGCCCCATGATTTTTTGGGCTGTTCTCACAGCTACATGCCCCCAAAAAAATTATAAATATGATTTCCTCACCACATTAAAAAATTGTGGGGGAAAAATGCCACTTAGAAGCCACATTTCTTTTCCAAAGGACCAAAATTTTATAGCTGAAATCCACAGAAAACATGCCCCCCAAAAATTAAAAAAATAACTTCTCAGCCACAATTAAAAATTGTGGGGGAAAAAATCCCACTTAGAACCCCACTTTTTCTTTTCCAAAGGACCATGATTATTGCTGAAATTCTCACAGCAACATGCCCCAAAAACCCATTGACAATGCAAAACCCTTCCCTTAAGAAAATGAGTAAATGGAATACGGTTGTCAAAACCTTGCTGTCTTTTTCAGCCCCCCACAGCAAAACCAGCAAAAAAGAACTTTTGGGAAAAAAAAAGAATAAAAAAAAACAGTAAAAAAAGAAACATTTAAAAAAAAAAGTTTTTCAAGAGGACCATTCTGTTTGAAAAGGAATGTGAAAAAAACTGGAACTAATCCGGGGACCTCGGGAATTTGGGGCACAACATCAACAAGAGATCCATGCCTGATTCAACTTGATTTAAAGCAAAAAAAGATCCACATTATCTGGGGGAAAGCCGAAAGCGTTTTTCTGTAAGACCCTCCAGCTTTTGGGTTAAAAGGGCCGCTCAGATATGACGGGTGGCTGCTTGGGGAGGACAACACCTCTATGGGTGATGACCCCCCTCGGGGCCTTTTTCCATTTTTTGGGAAACCCCCCAAATTTTATTGGGTCCGGGGAAAACAAAGCAAAAACAACGGGGTTGAACGCAGATTTGCCCCCGCCCCCATGATCTTTAAACTGATCTCTGTGTGTTGGATTTGTGCCCTGCATTCATTCTTGGTGATGTGTAAAAAAAAGAATTGGGCCCGGGGGTCCCCCCATAAGGGTTTCCCGCCACCTTGCCTGCTTTTCTGCCGCTACGCCGCTTGGCACTCTAAAATGCTGTCACGCCGCTGATGTTGTTCCACCGTGACATTTGGGGGAACTTTAAGCAGACCCCAACAGATGTCCCCCCCCAGTTGATCAATCACAAGGTCCCAAATTTCCGCCCTTTTACCCCTCTATTAGGGTGGGGGAAGGAAAAATGCCGATTTTTTTTTTTTGTAAACCCGGGGTCCAGGAGGGGGGCCACCCATAACTGTTTTTCATTTTTATGGCCTTTAAAGCGAAATTCATTTTGGGGGAAAATGGGGCAAAACCCCAAAACCAACCCCAGTGAGAGATGGAGCCCTTTTTAATTTTCCCCAAACCTCGGGTCGAGGGGGACAGCCCAAAATGATCTTCCTCTTTTTCCTCCTCCGCCTCAAATTCCCCCGCCAAACCCCTTTCCAAGGGAGGACGTTTGGGAACATCGGTTTTCTAGGAAAACCTCCTCCTCCCCCCCTCCTCCCCGCCTCCGGCACAGCTTCAACACATCCCTGATTTGCCTGAGATGATCCCCCCCGAGAGCTGATTGCGCCACCTTGCCCCAGCTCTGGAAACCCCCAACCAAATGCCTAATGAAGAAAACCCATGAAATTTTTGAAACTGTCGGGCCTTTTTGGATTTTTAGGGGAGAAAGGCCCCCGTGTTCCCCCATCGTGTCCGCCTCCTCCCCCCTGCTGGCCGGGGCCCCGTTTTTTTTCAGAGTGTCCAACGGGTCGTTCCAAAAACTAAGATCCCCCACAATGGCCCATGGGTGACAAAGGGGATTTTCCGCACGACCATTTTGGGGGGCTTTTTCAAAACTGGCAAAAGGAAAGGTGGGAAGCTTTTTTCACCTCCTCCACTCTCGGTGGGTTTAAAAACCCCCGAGGGCCGTACCGCTGCTTGTCAGGGCCAGTGCACTTCGAAATGCCTAATGGCATTGCGCTGCTGGCCACAATCCCCTTGGAAACATGTGGAGGGTGTAATTCCAGCGGTTTTCCCCCGTCAAAAATGAGACGGAGACGGGGGGGCCGAGCTACCTGCAAACGCAGCCCCTGCGGGACGAAGCAGGGTTTCGAACGGGGGAAAATGTGAACTCCCAAACCCAGCCTTTTTTCAGCAGGCCCGTCCAGACCCGGGTAGCTTTTTTAAAAAATTTCCCGGGCGACAAGGGTTTTGACATTGGGCCCGCAAAGGGGTTGCTCCACCTACCGACTTTAAAGGGGGGGCCACAGATTTCGCCCGGTTTTTTTTAAATTTGCACCCCACCTTGGGCCCGGCACAAGTTCTTGTCACCCAGCCAGCGCTCCCGGGGGCCCGGTTCTTAGAGCCGTCCACCCTCCTGACCTTTGTGTGGGCGGGCCCAAGGCAATTTAAATTTTTAAAAAGGGCCCGGGGTCCCTGGGCACGTGATGGGGCCCCCAAAAAGGACCTTGGGGGGGAAAAAGCCCCCCGCACCTCCCTGCGGTTTTTTAAAGCGTGCGCCGAGCCTGAGAAACCACCCCTCACCCCCAGAACCCCCCACCCCCCGCTCACCCCTGAGCTTACAAAAGAGATAAAGCGGCCTTTGGGTTTTGCTTACTAGTCCATGTGGCGGGGGTGAGATGGGCCTTTTTCCGGACAAAAAGATTCAGACAACGCCTTGAAATTTTTTGATGACCAAATTGGGTGGCCAGGACAGGGACGGCTTTTTCTGGCAAAAAAAATGCCTGCTTGGCATCAGAAATTTGGGGGGAACCCAGGGGCCCTGACGGGGGGGAAAACCCCTCTGTGTCCACCAGAAAGGGAAAAGGGAACATTTCCCCAAAGGGCCCAAAAACCTGCAATTTCCCACATTCAGGGTTTTTGGGTTTGGGGATGGTTTGGGGGTTTAAAATGGTTTTTTCTGCTTCCCAAACCTGGGAAAACAGAAAGGGTGGGGGTGCTAGACGGGGGGGGCCCCTGTAAAAGGCGTGCAGGGCGTCCAAAAAGGGGGGAAGGAGAAGGGGAGGATGGGCTCTGGGGGGTGCTGGTGGTTTCTCCCGGGGCGACGGGGGGAGGCTGAAGCGGAGGCGATCCCTGATCATGACTCTGAGAGACATGGGCAGCTGAGGAATGCTTGGGGTGGCGGAGGGGGAAGGCGGAGGGCAGAGGGTGTACAGTGGGTTTTGGGGGCCCGGGGGCGGTCCTGGCCTTTTTTTTGGGCCCAAAATTTCCCCCCCATTTAACCATGCTTTTCCCGCATGTGACTAGACATGTTGGTGGTTGGGTTTAAACCCCTTTTAAAGGTTTTTTGCCTCTACTTTATCGTTTACCCCGGGAAAGGGGCATATAAAATCGCTGGGGGAATCAAAGGCTTTCTAAAGAAGGCCCAGGCTTGAAGGGCCCGGGCCTTTTTTTACTGGGGATAAGCGGGGAGCAGGGTTTTGGGGCTGAAACCCTGGCTGGGGGGAATCATATCAGCGGACTTTTGCGACCGCCCTATCCCCTTTTTTGGCGGGACCCGTATTAAAACCCCACCCCATCGTCTTCCTCCTCGTCCCCTGATGAAGCGCCCCGCCAAAACAAATTTTTGCGGGAAAAAACCAGGGTGGATCCGCAATGTCTTTATCATCATCATCAAACCCAAAACAGGTGACTTTTTCGCCTGAAATTTTTTTGCATCCCGAACTGCGGGCTACATGCAAAAGGGGCCCCCGCAAGGCTTTTCCCCATTGACCGGGTTTTCCTTTACCTCCTCTGATGGCATCAGTAACTGGGCGTCAGAGCAACTAAATCATCCCCCCTTGAACTTTTAACATGCCTTCTGACCCCAACCCCCATTTTGTCACAAAGGGTCTTTAGAAAAATGGATTATCCACCGTGGTGGGGAAAACGAGTTTACATTTGGGGGGTTTCCTTTATGTTGGAGGGGAAAGCTGATGAGCTGATGACACATTTGTGACCGTGACTGGGAGGGCAGGAGGTTTAAAAACGCTAGATGCAGGTTTCATTAACCACTAAAGGACCCGATTTGGGGACGATGTTCGTTACTTAGATTTTACAGGGGCCCCACCCACGATGACAAAGGCCCGACGGGCCCCGCAAATGACGATCCCCCCTTTGGGATGCGGTTGTCGCCACACTGGAAGGAGCATCTTCTCCGTACCCCCTTTCCCTCCATTTTGGTAACCCCCCCCCTTTGCTCCCCTTACCACCCCGCATTTCGCCCCCATGTCCGAAAAATAAAAATTTTAAAGGTATGGAATAGTTTTGGGAAAATTTTCCTTTTTAAAAAAAACGGAAATCACAGCAAATTCCCCAAAACCCCCAAAACAAAACAAAATTGCTGGTTTTAAAATTTAAAATGCAAGGGGTCTATTAACAAATCTGGGCTGGGGGGAAAAAAACCCCCAAAAAACGATCTGTTAGTTTTTTGGGATAAAAACGGTATCTTTTGGGACCTTTTAATTCACCCCGGTGAATATAAATTTCTGTTTTTTAAAAATTTTACGTAGATGCTTTCCCTCAATGAACATGCGGTTTGCAAAAGTCCAAAAAAAAACGGGAACGTTTTGTTTTGATTTTAATAAACGGTATTTTTTTTCACCTTTCAATTCCCCCTGGGTGAAAAAAAGGGAAATTGGGTGTTTTAAGATTTACGTTTGATTCTGCGTCAATGAACAGTGCTGGGGGGCCAAAAGTAAAAAAACACCCCTAACTGTTATTTTTGATAAAATAAAAGGGATTTTTTGCACCTTTTTAATTCCCCCTTAGTTAATATAGAATTTCTTTTTTTAAAGAAATTTTCGTAGATGCTGCGTCCCAAAGAACGTGCTGGGTGCGAAAAGTTTAAAAAAAAACGCAAATGTTTTTTTTTGATATAATAAAAAGGCATTTTTTCACCTTTCAAATTTAAACCGTGGTAATAAAGAATTGCGTTTTTAAGATTTTCATAGAACCCGCATCAAAAGAATGCTGGGTGCGCAAAAGTCAAAAAAACACGTAACCCTTATGTTTTTATATAATAAACGGAATTTTTTTTGCACCTTTTTCAATTCCACCGTGGTTTAATAAAGAATTGGGTTTTTTTTAAAAAAATTTTCGTAGATGATGCAAAATGAACAGTGCTGGGTTTTCGCAAAAGTCAAAAAAAACTTAAATGTTATGTTTTGATTAATAAACGGTATTTTTTTCACCTTTTTAATTCACCTTGGGAATATAGAATTGCTGTTTTAAAAAATTTTCGTAATCTGCGTCAAAAGAACAGTGCTGGGGCGCAAAATAAAAAAAAAACTAACTGTTATGTTTTTATATAATAAAAAAGGGATTTTTTTTCACCTTTTAATTTTTACCTGGGTGAAAATAGAATTGCGTTTTAAAATTTTCCGTAGACGCCCGCGTCAATGAACAGTTTCCCGGGTTTCGCAAAAGTAAAAAAACACGAAAAATTTTTTGTTTGATATAATAAACGGTATTTTTTTCAACCCTTTTAATTTTACCTGTGGTGAATAAAGAATTGCTGTTTTAAAAAAATTTAAATTTGATGCTGCGTCAATGAACAGTGCGGGGGGCGCAAAAGTAAAAAAACACTTAACCGTGATGTTTTTTGTACGATTCACGGGATTTTTTGGGAACCAAAAAACCGTGCTAACTACAAGATTGCTGGTTTTTTAATTTTTAAATTTAAGGTGGGTTTAAAAAAAAAAAAGTCACAGGGGGTTTAAAGGGGAAAATTGAACACCAAACTGAAATGTATACTGATAATAAAAGTGGAGTTTTGCAGCTTTAACCCAAAAAAGACCTTTCATTACAAGAAATTATGTTTTTCCAATATAATTTTTAGGCTGCCCAAAAATCCAAAAAATATTTTAATAGCAAACTGTTAATAATAAAGTAATTTCCCCTACAAAGGGCTTTCACTAATCTTGGTGAACTTTATTTCCCTGTTCTTTATAGATAGAGCTTGTCTGTGTTCGCCCGCCGGGGCCCCCCCCCCGCCCCCCCCCCCCCACCGCCGTAAATTTAAAAGCGGGAGATTCTGCTTTAAAATTCTCTAAAAAAACTACATAAAATTTTCCCAAAAAAACCTAATCTAAAATAAAATTTAAGGATCACAGCTAATATTTGAGTTTCCTTGCAGAAATAGACTCATTTTCGCTGAGCTGTTTTTTTCCCCCAAAGGGAGAGCGCAGGTCCTACCCTATGAGAGCGAGAAACACTGAGGCCGAAACAAAGGGAAACCCCGGTTTTAAAGTAAAACGAAGGTTTATGGGGGATTTTTCCAGCCAATTTGCAACCTACACATCCCAAAACATGACCGCACAAAAACATTTTCACCCCGCTCTAATTTTTGTAATCTCTTTGCGGCCCCCAAAAATTTCAGGGAAACGCCGAAAAAAAGGGGCGATCTTAATAGATGATGCACAATTTTAACCTTAACAAATGCATGATCGGAAATTTCGTCCCCAAAAAACCTTCCGATTTCAATTTTGTCGAAAAAATCGCTCAACCAAATGAAACCAAACTTTACCCCCCGGGGCCAAAGGATGGAGGAGGTCTCTAATTTATCCGCTCTGGTTTTGTTGGGGGGGCCCCCTTGCAGAGATTGCTGTATGTCGTTCCAGATGGCCCTCAGTCGAAAACCCAAGCGTACAGAGGGACGTCAAGGCCGATACCACGGGAGGGTGGGTGAAGTCCATACACCACAAAAAATGGAGGGGCCCGCCCAACCAGAGTAAAAAGGAATTATAGGAGAATTCCGACAGGGTAGAAAGTCGGACCATCGTCCTCCCGTCAAAAACCCGAAGTCACGCAAGAATTCCCCGGGTTTTGGGTTGACCCGTCCCTCCCTTCAGGAAAGGGTGATACGCAGAAGAGAAGTCCCAAAAATTTACTTCCAACTGGGGGGGGGGGATCGCCAAAATTTCCCATAAAACTGCACTCCGGTCAGAAAAAATATGTTAGGGAAACCATGCAGCGAAAAATATGTAGGGAAAAAGGGTTCGTAAGGTAGGGCGGCAGGGAACCCCGGCAGGGAGAAGTGTCCCTCTTCGAAAAACGATCAGTAATGACCCAAATGATGGTATTTTCCTGCAAATGACGGGGGATAGTAATGAAAACCAGGGGAAATGGGACCCTGGGGGGTTTGGAATGGCAGGGGTTGAAGCAACCCTGCAAGTTTGAGGTGGGGCGTCTTGTTGTGGGCACAGATAGGACATGATGCCACAAAGTTTTGACCTCCTAGAAGAGGTTAGGCCCCCCATATAGCGGGCATGAAATGTCCCGTCTTCCCCCCCCAGGATGGGGCCGCTATCTGCGACAATCCCCCACTTCAGAACTTCCTCCCAAACGCGGTCGCACGTAAGCCTTGCCTGGAGGTACCTGTCGGAGATCCACCGGGGCTATGGAAATCAAATGATCCAGTGGAATGATGGGACAAGGAGGTGGATCCTCACCCAGATTATCAGAGGCATGGGATAGGGTGTCTGCTTTGATGTTCTTTTCGGCAGGCCGAAAATGGATTACAAAGTTTAATCGAGAGAAAAAGAGCGACACGCTTTGTGAGGGCTAGGCGCTGGCAGTTGAAGTTACCGAGGTTCTTGTGGCCTGAAAAATAGTGACGAGATAACGGGGGCCCCCCCCAGAAGATGGGCCATTCCCCCAGGGCTAATTTTTAAAGGCCAACACTCGCGATCTCCCAAAGGTAGTTCTTCTCGGCCGGGGGAAAAGGTTTTCGAAAAGAATCCAAAGGAGGCTTGCCCCCGGGGTCCCGCTGAATAAAACCCCCGCCTTGCTCCCACAGAAGAAGCATCTACCCAGGAAAAAAGGTTTCCCTTGTATCCGGGGGGACAGGATGGGGCAAGCAAAGCGCCCCTTTAATCGGGAGAACGCGTCTTCGGCCGTCTGTGACCACTGCTTAGCATTGCTTGTCTTCTTAGTAAGGGCCACAATAGGGGCTACCAGTGTGGAGAAGTGCGGGAGGAACTGGCGGTAGTAATTGGCGAACCCCAAAGGAACGTAAACCAAAGGGACTGGTACACGGAGACGGCAACCGGAACACAGAAAAGGCTTCCTTTCATAGGGTATGGGCAGTATGGATTCGGCAACATGCCCAAGGAGGTGGCCAATAGCCAATTGCCGGCGTGCTGGCCCTTGAAATTCAGGAGAGCCGACGCGCACCGGCTGGCCAGACAGGCATGGGGAAGCGGGAGCGCGGTCAGGGGAGTGGCTGCGCCTCAAGGAGCAAAGGGGGACTTGGGGCAGCGAGTGCGCCCGCAGCCCGAACTGCAGGCTGTGGAGCCACTCGTGACACGCTGTTCATTTTGATGGCCTTGAAGTGTGTGAAATAAGCTTTTTTTTCTTTTACAGTGACATGACCCCAAAAGCAGGACAGATGCCCTTATAGACCCTCAGAATAAAAAGTGCCGGAAAAAAGAAGTATTTGAAACACTATTTTAGTGAACAGGACATTGACTATCCCTGTCCTTTCCCGCAACCTGGCCCCAAAACCCACACAGATGCCCTTATGGACCTACAAAATAAAAAGTACTGGAAGAAATAAGTATTTGGTGCTATTTCACAGTGTCTTGAGAGGAAAAATATGACTAATAACAAATGCACCCCACAACAAAGGGACACCCGTAACTCAGACTGTGCTGGTTGCTGGCAATGCAGAAATAAGATTTGGTGCTATTTCACAGTGGCTTGAGAGGAGAAATATGTCTGATGCAGTATCTATTTTTGCTCTGCCCTAAGCTGACTAATCTATTAAGGACCCATTTCAGTAGTAAAAACAATGGGAAATAGTCTCTACTAGCTTTGAAAAAGCTGTGCAGAGAGAAAGCTATCCTTTCTGTTCGCTGTGTATAAGCTAATGCCGCCGCTGTCCCGGAAGTGCAGTGACATAGATAAAACGTGTGATTTCAGCAGCCAATGAGATCCCTACACACCCCACTGGAGACGTTTTTCCCTCCCTCCCCCCGTGCTCTGTGCTGATTGGCTGGCCGCCAAGATAAGATTTTAAGGAAAATAATCTCTTCATCGCGGAACCAAGATTTTAGTGAAAATCTGGGAGATTTAAACTTTTTTTAATTTCATCGCTCAACACTAATATAAGTATATTGCGATGCTTCAATTTCATAGAACATGTGTGGAGCAACATCAGTAAGTATATATAGATTTGCGTTGTATATCCACACATTATGATGTTATAGCTAAAGTAGTTGTCTTACTAAAGATGTTGTTAGCATATTGATAGGATATGACATTAATATCTGATATGTCTGGGACCCACCACTGAGGCTTGCACCTATTTGCTGATAATTGGGAGGAGGTCAGGACTCTTCCATATACATGAATGAGAGTTCTGAGTTAAGCATATTTGTGATGCTTGGCTGTACTCAGTACTCCTATTCATGTCAATGCCAGAGTAGCAACCACCTCTCTGTTAAGAACAGAAAGATTCTGGAGCTTGTCTAGGAGATAGTTAAGTATTTGTAGATTTTTTTACATTACTGTAACTAATTTATTTTTTTTTGTTGCAGAACATGACCCCTCTCCGATACTTGAATACAGTGTCCTGCACTTCAGCTGTCACCGTGGTTCCCACCTGTACCACTATACCCGCGGTGATCACTGAGGCTTCATCATTTACTCGGTGATCGACGTGTCAGTCCTTACCAACACCTGTTGGATCGTTACACACATATTGCCTTGCTTGAGTCAGCCAGCAATTTAATATTCTTCGCATGGGATTTAAAGTGCAACTAACATAAGTCTTCATGTAACGGAGATAATGAATCCTCTGGGTCACCACGAGAGATGGAGATGCAAACCATGCCAGATAGCGGAGTCTAAGGGGCCCATGGTCTTTACCAAAGCCCTCTGCAAGGTCAGATGGACTTAACTGATGGGAACCATCAGGTTGCTACCCCTAATGTAGCTATTCGCGGTGACAGCCACTTCGGACATAGGACTGCGGCAGAGCTGACAGGTCACAGGCAGGTGCAACCGCAGACTAGTAGCAGATTCTCAGGCAGCTAGCAAACTGTCATAATGGCAGGTAACAGCAGTACAGGTAAACGCAGGTAACGGACAGCAACCAGAGGTCAGGATCAATGTGGAGACATCAACAAATTGACCCAGAGCACAGGCAGGAAGTTCTTTAAGTCCTAGGTGGTGAAAGGCCATTGGCCAAGGAATTATGTACTGTCCCAATAAATCTTGGTAAGCCGGCATGTGCAGGACACTGGCAGCAGCAAGAACTGGAGCACAAATAAGGAGATGCTGGCAGAGGGGAGAGAGGCCACAACAGGGACACAGGAACATCCGCGGTCCGGACTGGGTACCGTGGCATGAACTGTGACTCTTCAGTAGATTATTGCACATTTGGAAAGCCTCATCGGCCACAATCACAAAAGACATGTCCTTTCAATTCATATAAATTATTTGAGATGGATATCCAATCTGCAGTCGTGAGTAATGGATTCACCTCAGGTAAAAGAATGTTCCAAAGAGCATGGCAAGTTTCCTTTATAATTCCACTGATAGTCGACTTGCCCAACCTGAATTGGTAGTGTAGAGAGGTAAAGCTTTCTCCCGTTGCCTGTAATAAAACATAGCTACCATAACATAATATTAATTTAAAAGTGTGATGCCATTTACTTAATTTTGCTTATTACATTGCATTGATAACAAAAACAATACTTTACCTTATTGTAACCACAAGCCTCTTTCAGGGGGAATACTTCTTTGCATGACGGTTTCTACTTTTATAATGGAGTCATAAACATGATCCAATAAAACACCAAATGTTAAAATAGCCATGCATATATAGTTTTTAAATTAAGAAGGGTGTTGATGAAGTTACATAGTTACATAGTTTGTAAGGCCGAAAAAGACAGACGTCCATCCAGTTCGGCCTATTTTGCTAAAGTGTTGATCCAGAGGAAGGCAAAAACCCCCATGAGGTAGAAGCCAATGGTCCTCATTTTAGGGAAAAAATTCCCTTTCCCCGACCCCAATCGGCCCAATCAGAATTATCCAGGACAACAACCCTTCTCCAAAATTTTCTAGTCACAAATAACTTTTTTTAATTATTAAAACAGCTAGAGTTGATAAATGCGGGTAAAAAACCCCTGTTATGTTTGAAAAATTTAAAAGGGAATGCACCCAATATCTTCTTTTGCCTAATAACCTCCCCCTCCAATATCTCCTTGCAGCAAACCAGCTATAAACGCACCATTGAGATCATAGAGGTATCAGATGACATCTTTGTTTCACCAAGGAAATAGGTATACAACTCTAAATAATTTGACGTTCATAAAAACTGCCAAAAAAAACCCATACCCATTCAGTTCATCAAACTTTATTGACTAGAACACACTTCTGACTAAAAATGTATCCATTTTAAAAAAAAGGATGCAAACATATGCAAACGTATATGTTCTTTGATATGCACCCAAAAATGTATGCATTTTAAAATGTTTTTTAGGCATACGCTACCAAAAAAAATAAAATCATACTGTATGGTTTAAAAACCCTCCCTTTTTGAACCCAAAAAGTAGCACCAAAGGCATGAAGGCAGTTGAAAGCGGTGTGGTGACATCAAGGGCCCCCCCGCCAGGTTAAAAGCTCGGGTTGCTGGTTTAAAGGGGCAAAATGGAGGTTAGTAATTTTTTTTTCATTTTTTAAAAACAAAAGGGGTAAAAAAAAAATATAAAAAACCCCCCAAAAAATTTTATCCCCCCCCGGGCATATATACCACCCCCGGGGCCAAAAAAACCCACAGAGGGCCAAATTTTTTACCTACAAAGAGGCTTTTTTAAAAGGGTAACCCGGGGGCATGTTTCCCAAAAGTGGGAATTTACAACTACATTAGGCTCTATAAAATTTACGGGGCATATATATCTACAGGGGGGCATTTATAAATTCATTAGGGTCTATATACCTACAGGGGGCAAAAACCCCACAGGGGAAAAAAATGAGAATTTATCCCCGAGAAAATAAAATGTCCAAATTTTTTATAATCCCTTAAAAGGTCATGGCTCACAGGCAGAAAGATATTGGACCGCTGGATCAATCTTTCCCCATTATGTCATCTATTTCCCCAAACTCCCTGGATCAGTTTTAAAACCAGACTGCAGAGTGGGGGGGCTTGCAAACCTTTTCTTTTTTTGTATATCTAAAAAGGGGGCTCTATTTTTAAATAAAAGGGTCAATTTTACCTAAAGGGGGCTTTATTTCTAAAGAGGGTTCCCACCTACAACAGGGCTTTTATTAACTATTTTTTTTACAGGGAACCCCCAAAACTTTAAAATGGGGCTACCCACCTAAAAGGGGGCCTCTATTCCTTCTACAGGGGAAACTATATTTCTGTTAAAATATAGAAAAAAAAAAAAAAATGGGGCGAAAAATTTGTGTTTAAAAACATTTAAAATTCAACCCGAAATATTTAAAATTAAGGGGGGGTGCTCACCTCCTGAAGGGTTTTGCAGAAAAAAAAAGGCCCCAACTTTCCCTTTAAAACCTGCAGGGCTGTTATTGCCGTCTCCCTTTTCCCGGCTGCCGGAATTCAGTCCTAAAAGGGGGCTCAAGTGCTAGCCACACTTGGGGTAATAAAGCGATCAAAAAACCCCCCAAGGGGAGAGCGTGGATCCCTATAATATAAAATATATTAATATATAAAATATATATATATATAAAATATTATAAATTAGTAAATATATAATTATATAAATATATATATATATATATATAATATTTATATTTTATATATATATTTATAATTTTATTTTATATATATTATAAATATTAAAAATATATATTAAAAATATATACATTATATACATTTATTATATTAAAATAATATATATATTTTAAACCCTCTATAAAATCCCCTATATTTTAAAAGGGGGGGGATAAATCTATCTACATGGGGTCTAAATATCTACTTACAGCGAGCCTTTATATATACAGGGGGACTACCTACATGGGACTATATATTTATCTAAAAGGGGTCTACAATTACCTATGAGGAGTCTATATATCTACCTACAGGGGGCATATATACCTATCTACTATATACCCACCAAAATGGGGGTTTACTTATCTTCCTAATTAATTTTGGGGGTGTCTACCTACTACATTGGAGGATTTAAATACCTACTATATGGGAACGCAAAAAAAGATGAAAATATGGTACACAAATGGGAGCCCCATAGTCATTTGGGGTCAGTTTTACTGTTTGGGGCTGTGGCGAAAACAGCCTAGTCCGCCGGCCCGCTTGAGGGACGACGGCCTGACTTGGGGTGTATCTCGACATTGCGCTGCCCACTAGGGGGAGCTCAAGGTCAGCCAGAAAACTGTCCACTGTTAACTCTTGCCCACACTGGCACAGGAAAACAAAAATGCTGCCACCAGTTCGCTCGTTTTAGTTATAAGACGGTCCGTTACCGATTATAGCAGGGTCAGGAAAACCAACCCTTGGGTAGCTATAAAACTATAGACCGAGATATTAGGCGTGTGTGGCCGTTGATAAAGACAGACAAACTATTATTAATGTTTATATATTTATTTAGCCTTAAAGGGCACACTAGACGGGTAATATGTACAAGATGGATAATAAATATACAGGTCAGAGAGAGTGGCCCAAAAAAAAATTATGGATTACAGACAAAAGGCAGTTAAAATAAGTCAAGTTACCTTTTTTGCTTGGGGCCTGCCCCATGGGGGCATTGTGGCCTGGCTGCTGCTGCAGATGTCCTGGAACTGTTCTTAGGTTGGCCCCCCCTCCTGGATCAACAGGAAGAGCCACCCCTGGCTCCGGCTTATATCTGTGAGGGGCAGCCCTTGGCAGCCCCCTACACACCCCCTGGGACGTCTATGAACTCCTCCCACTCAGGGCATGCAGTTTCTGATACAAACCCAAAAATGGACTATAACTCGCAGGGCATTGGGACAAACCGAGCCGTGGTACCCTCAGAACCAGCTGGACTTTCCTGACGCCTGGATATGAACAACGCCTATCTTATGGACCATGTAGGCCCGGTTCTGGATATTCAGTCCCCATGCGTCCTGGGAACCTGGAAATGGGAATGTGCGTGCGGGAGAGTTCCATATTTTGAGATATGAACTCGCCATGGACCAGTTATGAGCTGGTCTCCTATAAATCGATATTAAATATCGAAGACGACCCGACTGGGCTGAATTGAGCAAAGTCTTTGAAGTTTGCGAGCTTGGACCAGCATTTTTTTCAGTGCTAATTAGGTTACATGAGGATCCTTTCATGGGTTGACCCCATGCTGTGGCGACTTCCTACAGAGGCATTGGGGAAGAGAGCTGTGCTGATTAACATGTAAATTGAGCTTGTCCTGTGGTGGGGGAAGCTGTGTTCTGACTGATTAGATAAGGTTGGGGGAGAGAATTTCGTTGGGGAATGAAGTAAAGTGAATTCTACATCACAGGGGCACAAGGGGATGATTATTACCATTGGCTGCAATATGGATGGGGAGTTTGTACAGAGGTGGGTATTTGTAGGGAAGTGTCAGAAAAGTGAGGAGTCCAAGATGTTTGTGTGGTAAATTCTGAATGGTGGTCTGGAACTGAATGGAAAAGAAAGGGGAAAGAGTATAACTCATCAGAGAAGAGAATGACTCATCATAGAAAATATCTCCTGTGAATCCCTTGCTGTTACTTTACTCTAATCACTTATATGTGTGCAAGGCGCCTGTGTACAACTGGTATTTACCACTATATGGCCACTGTATGGTAGTAATATCGGTCATAGTATAATGGTTCATATTCAGAAATGGTATAGTGTATTATTCAGTCACCATGTGCTCATGATATGTGATATTTGGTCTCAGTGGAATTGCTGGTAATATTGGCCCTGGGATTCTGGTTTTGTGTAGCAGTGTTATTTGGTAACTGTATCACTATTATTTAGTGGTTTTATACTTAGTACATTGTGTTATAGCTTTAAATATTTTTAAATGTATATAAAAGGTATAATTTGTGGAGGCAGACATATATTTTTAGACCTTTTATGTTTACCACCCAGTGTCCTGCTGCAATTTGGTGAGAGAGGTTCGGAAGCCCTAGCACTCCATCTTGGTTAGAAATTAGTTTGATAATGTCATCATACTAATCTGTATAAGCTGAAGTTAAACTGGGAGGGGACACCATATAGGTGGTGGAGGCAGGAAGGCACAGTGGGACCCTAAAATCAACTTCTCTGGTGGGCCTTAAGCACCACAGTTCGACACTGCACATGAATGAAAACTGGTGCAGACGTCGTTTTTCTCAGGAGGTTAGTGCAGAATGCATCAGTATGTATGAAAGAGTCTCAAAGCACTTTATAACTGTGTCCTGTTGTGAAAACAAAACATCCATCAAAACGTGCAGCAAGAAAGTGTCTGAGACATGTTTTGTCTCAGCCTTGTCACTTTGAAAATGGTATGGATTAGTACTCCATTTTTGTGACACATTCTGTTGAGACACATCCATAAATGTTTCTTATCTTATGAATGTGGCGAGATACGCCCCCTAAAAAGTAGTGCGGACAAAACTGTTGAGAATGTCAGACGTGCTCCCATTTTTGACACAAAACCTTTACTTATTATGTTGGACAGGGCCTAGGACAGTTTTTTTGCCACAAATCATGCCGCCACAGTCTGTTTTGTAATACTGAACTCGGGAATACTTAACTCACTTCTGGTGGTTCTAGAAACATATATACAAAAGTCTAGTAAGCATGCTGGTTCCTGCAAAGAAGCATAACTCTTAGTTGCAAGAGTTATAGGTTACTAGTTCTGGTGCATTTTTTCTCTATTCCCAAAAATTCTCATTCTCTTACTTGGCTTTTGCACTAAGAACCCCTCACACTTGCTGTCTCTTGGCCTTGTCATTATCACTTCTCTGACTACTCCCATTTGTGGCACAAATAGACACACTCTGATATTTGTTATTCTCATTGCCCTTTTAATTCCCAGACTCACACACTCACTGGGGCAGTGATATCAGTATGAACTGGATATCACCGCTGGGATCAATGATTGGTTAAAATTGTCTTTGCTTTGCCTATTTCCACACCCAGCAGGAGTAGGAGAACAACTGATATTTAAATGGTTATGATCTTTTGTTATATTGAGGCACATGAAACTTGTAGATGTTTATAGTAAAAAGTCATAAAACCTCTGCAAAACTGACACAAATTTAAATTGTAACTAACCATAGCATAAAATGGAAAAGGGAAAGTACAGTATATAAGGTGCAGAACACCATATAATAAGCTGAAGTGTGGCTTCCTGCTCTCTATGCTTGTTAATATTGTAGATATTTATGTGTGTGTGATTTTTTTTTTCAATTTATGAGTCATGAAAATTAATTACAGCGCAAAAATCACATTATGGGTTTCGTTTATTTCTTACTTTCTCTCTTTTTTTGTAAACAGAAGTCCTGGTGAAAAACATTTTCTTTCCTGGAAAGCATCTGCATTGCCAAGATTTCACACAAGATGGCAGTAGTCTACCTCATATTTAGATTCACTGTGTAATAATTGTGCTTTACTTTATTCAAATGATATGTTATTTGTAACTCACACTCAATGCTAGGGCTAAAGTTTGCCAATTCCCCCTTTTGGCTTTGTTTCTGTGATGCTCCCAAGACAAGCCCTGAAGACTTTTGCTGGGGCAACACTATGGCTCACTAATATCAGGCATTGTTATTTGTCATCAGCACTGGAGTCCTAAGATTGATTATGGCAAGGGATAGCATCTGGTTCATACATTTATTTATTTATTTAAAGACCCATTATTCCAGAACACTTTTCATTAGAAAAAGAACATTTAAGTACAAGTTAAAAAAAAATTAAAATAGTAAAAAACAAAAGTAAAATAAACATAAACCAACTCAGTATCTAGGCTGGTATAAGGGCAGAGGTATAGTGAAATTTATACTGAAAATTCTGTGGGATTAGGTATTAGAAGACTCCAGTTTTCGCTAACATCCCAAAGCCTGATAAAGTCACTTCCTTTTTATGAGACATATGTGATATGATGTAAGGAATTCTGAATGTGAGTCCCACAACAGAAACAGAACGCTGCATGGTAATAAAAGTTGTTGTATATGGTTCCAAATATGTTGTCCCTACAAAATATACAGGAAATAATACTTAAATAATAACTGCAATGCTGAAAACAGTAAAAATGTCCAAATATCCTAATATCCCATAATGTAGTAAAACCATAATTAAAGAGGATGTCCAGTGCAAAAAACAATGGCATAATTTTTTCTCTCTTTCCATATATATATATATATATATTGGTGTTGAATTGATTTATCATGTTGTGATTAGGATACTGCGGCCCAGTAAAAAACAGATACTGCATTTTTAGCAGGGACATTCCATTCAGAAGTAAGCAGAAGACAAGGGAGAGGCTATGCGGAGTCAGCGCTTGAACAAGTGACACGGAAGGTGAGTGTTATTTTTTTATTTGGCTGCAGTATCCCAATTATTTACCTTTCCTTTTAACCCGGACAACCCCTTTAAGACCTTCTAGTGACCACATATTTCTTTTTATCATACCGAAATATGTAAAACTATTTAAAGAAGGTGTACTTTCTTTTTCTCATGACTGAATATCCTGGACCTTTGTCTGCACTGTGAGATAGACTGTACTAGGGCACAATAGGGAATGGTTCCAAAGTGGGGATGCCCTAATCAGTGTGATCACACTTTCTTACAGGGTGAGCTACTGTTGGAAGTACTAACTTGTTACCTGTTTACAACCAAATATGTGACCAAAATGTTTGTTATAATAACCAGGGAAACATGTCTACATTACTACAGTACATTAGTACTGTGGTTATCGTGCTTTATTTACTGATGTCACAAAATAGTAAGTTAGAAAAGGTTTTTTATTATTGAATATCAATAAAGTTATATTAACCACATGCTTATATCACTGTGACTGCATATTTGATTTATGATGTTGAGATTTATCTTTTTGCCTTAAGCTGTGATTTTCCCCATGATGAGAGGTTGTAATGGCAGGTGCAGACCAGGAATGGCGACAACAGCAGGAGGCAGAGCTAAAGCAGGTGTTGGTACCGAGTGATGAGCTGGAATACCCTGCAGCATCTTGAAGAGCAGCTCCTGCCTTGACGGGTCACTTTGGCACTGAGATTCTAGGCGTCTGGCAAAGGCACTTTGGCAGGATTCATAGTCAGTTTGTACTGTGTCGGTCAGGTGGTAGATCCGCTTGAGATGACTCAAACCATGCCAGGAAGCATTTACCATTGCAGCGGGAGGTGGGGATTAAGGTGGGAATGAAGCGGAAAGTGGCTCCATCTACACAAACCTGAACATTTGACTCGTCTAATCCTGCTTCCCCAACCTTTGACCAACTTCTCTTGCTGCATACAGTGCCCACATTAAAGCTCTATACATGGACTGGTAGCATGATGTGGATGGTGGAGGGGTGGGGGCAAGTGCTCATTCTGAGTAGTGATGAGCGATTGTGTCAACAATCGTTATTGAGTCGATAGTCGATATCAGCAATTATCATGTCAATAATCAACGATGACCATTTAAGTCTATGGGAGAAGAACAACAGCTTCATTCTTACACCCAAACAGGTGAGGAGAAGCTGTATTAATATCCACAACAGTAAACTGGATATGTGCTACACCTTAGGCAAGACAATTAGGCAACAAGAGTCACAGAAAAAAGTCACAGACTATTCACTATCCCTGTCCTGTACCACAGCATGACCCTTAAACCTGCATGACCCACAGATTACCAAGTGCTAGAAGGCATTATTATTTGAACCACCATTTTAGTTGAAGTGGACATTGACTATCCCTGTCCTGGACCGCAGCATGACCCTTATACCTGTCTGAACCACAGATTAAAAAGTGCCAGAAAAAGGAGTCTTTGAACCACCATTTTAATTGAACAGGACATTGACTATTCCTGTCCTGGACCGCAGCATCACCCTTAAACCTGCATGACCCACAGATTACCAAGTGCTAAAAGGCATTATTATTTGAACCACCATTTTAGTTGAAGTGGACATTGATTATCCCTGTCCTGGACCGCAGCATGACCCTTAAACCTGTCTGACCCACAGATTAAAAAGTGCCGGAAAAAGGAATCTTTGAACCTCTATTTTATTTTAACTGGACATTGACTATCCCTGTCCTGGACCGCAGCATGACCCTTAAATCTGCATGATCCACAGATTACCAAGTGCTAGAAGGCAGTATTATTTGGACCACCATTTTAGTTGAACTGGACATTGACTATCCATGTCCTAGACCGCAGCATGACCCACAGATTAAAAAGTGTCTGAAAAAGGAGTCTTGAAACCACCATTTTAGTTGAACTGGACATTGTCTATCCCTGTCCTGGACCGCAGCATGACCCTTAAATCTGCATGACCCACAGATTACCAAGTGCTAGAAGGCAGTATTATTTGAACCACCATTTTAGTTGAACTGGACATTGACTATCCCTGTCCTGGACCGCAGCATGACCCTAAAACCTGCATGACCCACAGATTAAAAAGTGCCGGAAGAAAGTAGTCTTTGAAGAAGTATTTTAGTAAAATTTACATTGACTATCCATATCCATATCCGTAATGCAGCATGACCCAAAAACCCGCACAGATGCCATTATGGACCATCAGCAGAAAATTTTGCAATAAGAAATAAACTATATTAAAAAAAATAGTTTTCCAATACTGCTGCTGCTAGAGCTACTTGCCATTCTACTGGTGACATTGTTCCACTATGACATTAGAATGTGAAGCAAACAAAACAGATGTCTCCAGTAGGTCAACAAGGCCTGTCTGAAAATCCTGCATTCTACTGTCAAGTGGGCTGAAGGAAATTACTGATCACGGTGGGTGAGGCTGTAAACGTGGATCACAAAAGTTCAGGTAGCAGGGCCAGAGTTACAGTGGGTGCGGTGAGAGCCAGGGCTGGCGTCCGTCATCTATTAACACGCAGGTTCAGTTAGCAGAGTCGGAGTTACAGTGAGTGCAGTGAGAGCCCAGGCATGACCCAAAAAACTGCAAGGTAGTCTTTGAACCACCATTTTAGTTGAACTGGACAGTGACTATACCTGACTATACCTGTCCACAGCATGACCCCTAATCCTGTTTGACCCACAGATCACAAAGTGGCACTATGCAATTTTGTACAGTGACTGTCATTTAGTATATATTTTGGTAACTGACATTCGTTTATGGAATTTATTTAGGGAAGTTTTATTTATAGTTTTACATTATTATCATTTTGCTTTTTTTCAAGTGTGATAACATACAACATACACCCCTCCCTGCAGTTTAAAAGGTATTTTTTACATGTGTAGATGTGTTAATTCATTCGCACACCCCTTAAGTAATAAAAATGTCCTTATAATCCCCAAAACACTTCTTAGTTGAGAAGACATTTTCCCTCCTGGATTTTGAGAGTGATTCAGCCAATGAATTCATTGGTTTCATTTTTCCTCCAAATCCTTCTTCAGTGATTAGGGACAGACTCCCCTGGAGATCAAATGATGCAACCCCATAGTGACTCCAGCTCCAGAAAATTTTAAGCTTCAAATTGTGCCATTTGTGTCCAGTCCTGGAGCCTTTTTTGACACTACTTAACCTCAAAGAAATCACCTTTTTAAAAATCTGATTTTTTAGAGAAATTTGAAACTGTCCTGATTGCCCCTAACGGTGAGAGCCAGTGCTGCTATCAGTCATCTGTTAACACGGAGGTTCAGCTGCCAGGGCCAGACTTACAATGGGTGCAGTGAGAGTCATCTATTAACACGCAGGATCAGCTAGCGGGGCTGGATTTACAGTGGGTGCAGTGAGAGCTAGGGCTGGCGTCAGTCATCTATTAACAAAGCAAAAATGCCTTTATGAGACAGCAACGAAAACAGTTGGGCTGAAGCAGAGTGTGGAAGCGGAAGTGTGAGCTAAGACCTCCAGCGTTCCTCAGTACACAGTCAAGACCTGGGTAGCGCTTGCGAAATTTCTGCCTCTATGAGAGCGATTGTATTAAACGGGTTGTCTCACTATAGGGATTGCTAGCTATGTTAAAGATCTTGCAAAAACAAGTCATTTTGAAATATTAGTGTGGTGACTGCTGGTTACTTGTGTCCCCTGTATTGAAGATGCCATTCTTCCAATAAAGCTCATCATGTTTTTACACCTCTATGCTGGATTCGTTTCCTATGGGAGAATATTTTCTTGCTGAGTTTTGCCTGCTGGTCGAAGGCTTGGAATCCTTGCAGCTGGGTGTAATTGGAGCCTCAAGAGGGAGTTGCCAGACTATTCATTACGGCATGCTTAAGATCAGTCCTCTTTAGTGTTGTTCAGACTCTTTGTTTTGCATTATGAAATATGTGTCCATTAACAGTGTCCTACCTATTCCTGTTTTTGACAGCTTCTTGACCCCAAAAATTCAAAACATGACCCTTCGGTCACTGTTGACAATTGTGAAGAATAAATGTCTGTTAGAAACCACATTTTTTATAATAGGACCTGTAGTATAGCTGTATTTCACAGCACCATGTCCCCAAAAATTCAAAACATGACCCTTCGACCACTGTTGACAATTGTGAAGAACAAATGTCTGTTAGAAACCACTTTTTTTTTAATAGGACCTGTAGTATAGCTGTATTTCACAGCACTATGCCCCAAAAATTCAAAACATGACCCTTCAGCCATTTTTGACAATTGTAAAGAACAAATGTCTGTTAGAAACCCACATTTTTTTATAATAGGACCTGTAGTATAGCTGTATTTCACAGCAACACGACCCAAAAGATTATAAAAATGACTTCTCAGCCACTGTTAAAAATTGTGAGGGAGTAATGCCACTTAGAACCCACATCTCTGTTCCAGAGGACCTTGATTATAGCTGTATCGCACAGCACCATGACCCCAAAACCATTGACAGTGCTTAAAATTTTCATAAGAAGTAAGTAAATGGAATAAGTTTTTTTCATGAAACCGTGTACAATTGGTGTCTTTTACAGTATCCTAACCGCAAAACCAGCAAAATGATGTTTTGGGCACTCAGAATAAAAATTGCAGAAAGAAATGATAATTTTACAATTTTTTTCAAGAGAACCATTTCTTTTGGAAGAGGACTGTGAAGTAGACCGGCAACTAATCGGTGACCTCGGCAATTGGGGCCACAACATCATCAGAGATCCATGCCTGATTCATCTTGATTTAAAATCAAAAAGATCCACATTACCAGTGGAAAGCCGGATGCGTTTGTCTGTAATGGGCTCCTCCACTGTGCTGAAGGTTCCGCTCAGATATGACGCGGCTGCTGGCAGGCAACACCTCTTTTGGCGTGGTGCGAGCGAGCTCGGGCCATTCATCCATTTTGGATACCCAGATGTCAATTGTTTCCGGAACATATCCAAAAACATTGGTCTTGAGACACAGATAGTCGTGCACCATGATCTTAAGCCGGTCTCTGTGTGTTGTATGTTTGCCCTGCATGACATGCATTGGTGAGGTGGTAAATAAGGATTGCCAGAGGTCACCCATTAGGCTTTTGCCACAATGCTTGCTGCTGCTGCTGCCGCTGCGGCTACTTGGCACTCTACTGCTGACACGTTGCTGACGTTATTCCACCGTGACATTTGAAGAACATGAAGCAGATGCACCAAATGTCTCCAGTTGATCAATGAGCACGGTCTCCAATTCCTGCATTTTGCTCTCAATTTGGGTGGGTGGAAGGAACGTGCTGAGTTTCGCTTTGTAACGGGGATCGAGGAGGGTGGCCACCCAATAACTGTTGTTCATTTTGATGGCCTTAATGCGAGTATCATGTTGGATGAAATGGAGCATCCAAGCACTCATGTGAGAGATGGAGCCTTGATTTCCCAAGCCTCAGGGTCGAGGGGCACTAGTAAACTGATCTTCCTTGTCTTTCTTCTCCACCTCAAATATGTGACAACCTCTTTCCAAGGCAGGGACATTGGTAACGTCGGTGTCCAGCCATACCTCCGCCTCCTCCTCCGCTTCCTCCTCCTCAGCTTCAACACAGCCCTGACTTGCTTCAGATGATGTACCCTGAGAGCTGAGGTGCCGCCTTGCACCAGCCCTGGACCTCAAAGCACCGCATAACGAAGACCGATAAAAGTTGTGAAACTGTTGCACCTCCTCGATTCAAGGGAGAGTAAGGCTCTGTGTCCGCATCTGTGTCCGTTTCCTCCTCCATTGCTGGTAGGACCTGCAATTTCAGAGTGTCCAACGCTTGTTCCATTTTGACCATTTTGATGGCTTCTGCAAAACTCGCAAGGATGGTGCAGAGCTCTTTCACCTGCCTCCACTCTCAGTGGTTCAGCACCCCGAGGGCCGCACTGCTGCATGTGTCACTTTGTACTGCGTAATGGCATTGCGATGCTGCTACAATCCCTGGAGTATATGGAGGGTGGAATTCCAAAGTGTTGCCACGTCAACAATGAGACAGTTGACAGGCCAAGCTGACGCTGTAACGCAGCCAGGTGGGACGAAGCAGGGTGCGAACGGCGGAAGTGTGAGCTCAGAACTGAAGCCTTTCTCAGCAGGCGGTCGAGACCTGGATAGCGCTCTAGAAATTTCTGAACAACGAGGTTCATGATGTCTGCCAGGCAAGGGATGTGCTCCAGCCTACCGATCTTAAGGGCGGCAAGGAGATTTCGCCCGTTGTCGCACACCACCTTGCCTGGCACAAGGTTCTTGTCACCCAGCCACCACTCGGTCTCGTTGCGTAGAGCCGCCCACAGCTCTTGGCCGGTGTGTTGACGGTCTCCAAGACATATCAATTTCAACATGGCCTGGTTTCTATGGGCATGTGATGCTACCTATGGACCTTGGGGGAAAGAACGCTGCACCATCTCTGCAGTTTAGAATAGCGTGTGCCGAGCCTGAGAGCCACCATCACCACCAGAGACATCCACCCAGCTCACCCAGTGAGCTGTCACAGAGATATAGTGGCCTTGACTAAAACTTACAGTCCTGTAAACGGTGGTGAGATGGACTTTGCCGGACACAGATGCAGACAACGTGCTGGAGATTTTAGATGACACGTGGCTGGCCAAGGCAGGGACAGCTTTTCGGGAAAAGAAATGCCTGCTCGACATCTGGTATTGGGGGCAGGCAAGGGCCATGATGTGTCAGAACCCATCTGTGTCCACCAGACGGAAAGGCAACATTTCCAAGGCCAAAAGCCTGGCAATGTCGGCTCAGTTTGGCTTTA
>JAODAL010037776.1:0-39997 GCA_025379985.1 Phyllomedusa bahiana
AACCCTTTAATTAGCAGATCTGAAATTTCGATCACCATAAAAACCTTGCCGATTTCAACTTTGTCGATAAAAATCGTTCAACACTAGTCTTTTATTCAAAGCAGGTTTTTGGAATAGTGCACAATTTTTCATTATAAAGTCTCATCTTCCTTATTAAACAATCATGTAAGCAAGGTTAAATTGTGAACTAAAAATTCTGGCTGCTCATTTTGGCACTGCAAAAAGTAACACTTCAGAATAATTGATTTCTTTGGGAGTGGTGATTTTATTGTAAGAGCAATTCCTGCACATATTAAAATGAATTTGACCAGGTGAATTGATTAATTTTTGACACCTGGAACAATGCGAACAATCGGACAGAAGGAACCTGTGCTGAGCGTATAGTGTATCTATAAAGCATAATGGGACACATTTTCTAATACTGCCTAATACTTAGTGAAAAGTTAGATTAGACAGTTGAAAAAGCACAAGATATATCACAATGACCATTCTGTATGATAAATCTGTCACATAACTTTCAAATAAAGGGGGGGGAAGGGAATGCTCCATAATGGTTTCTGGAGACTTTGAATCATGCATGCAACTTCAAATAATTAGGTGGTACTCAGAAGAACATAGAAACAGTTAAAAATCCGAATATAATAAAAGAGGTAAATCATTTGTGGCACCTAACATAAAGTGAATTCTGTATTTATTATTCCAAACAAACATGGGTACATAATATTAGGGAGCTCACTCCAATGGAGGATGTGAAACAGCCATAGACCAACAAATCATTCATATGAATTTGCTTTCTAATGATTCATAGCCCCATTTGGAATACTTCAATAAAGCTGACATTTTATGGTGAGTGTCCCAGATGATTTGTCTCTTCTAATATATTTAATTCTGGCACATACAGTAGCTCAAAAAAGGGAACACACCCCTTGACATTTTTGTATATATTGCATTATATCTTTTCATGAGACAACAATGAAGATATGACACTTTGATACAAAGTAGTCAGTGTACAGCTTATATCACAGTGTACATTTGGTGTGCCCTCAAAATAACTCAACAGCCGTCAATGTCAACAATTGCTGGCAACAAATGTGAGCACACCCCTAAGTGAAGATGGACAAATTATGACCAATTTGCCATTTCCCCTCCACAGTGTCATGTGACTCAGTGTTACAAGGACTGGTATGGATGGGGAGCAGGTGTGTTAAATTTGGTGTTCTCACTTTCACACTCTCTCATACTGATCACTAGAAGTTCAACATGGCACCTCATGGAAAAGAACTGTCTGAGGATCTGAAAAAAAGAATTGTTGCTCTATATATAGAAGGCATAGGCTATAAGAAGATTGCCAACACCCTGAAACTGAGCTGCAGCAATGTGGCCAAGACCATGCAGTGGTTTAACTAGACAAGTTCTACTGAGAATGTGCTCAGCATCATATCCAGAGATTGTCTTTTCAAAATAGACATATGAGTGCTGCCAGCATTTCTGCAGAAGTTAAAGGGGGTGGGAATCAGCTTTTTGGTGCTCAGAAGACATGCCACACTCTGCATCAAACTGTTCTGCATGGCTGTCAGCCCAGAAGGAAGCCCCTTCTAAAGATGATGGACAAGAAGGCCATCAAATAGTTTGCTTAAGACAAGCAGACAAAGGACATTGATTACTGGAACCATGTCTTGTGGTCTTCCGAGACTAAGATAAACTTATTTGGTTCAAATGGTGTCCAGTGTATGTGGTGGAAACCAGATTAGAAGTACAAAGACAAGTGTGTGTTGCCTACAGTCAAGCATGGTGGTGGGAGTGTCATGGTCTGGAGCTGTATGAGTGCTGCTAGCTGTGAGGAGCTACAGTTCATTGAAGGAGCCATGAATGCCAACATATACTCATAAACTGGGCCGCAGGGCATTATTCCAACATTATAATGTCCCCAAAAACACCTCAAAGATGAACACTGCCTTGCTAAAGAAAATGAGGGTAATGGTGCTGGACTGGCCAGACATGTTTCCAGAACTAAATCATATTGAGCATTTGTGGGGCATTCTCAAATGTAAGGGTCAATGAGAGCAAGATCTCTAATATCCACCAGCTCATGGAGCATTCCAGTGGCAACCTGTGAAGCTCCAGTGAACTCATTGCCCAAGAGAGTTAAGACAGAGCTGAAAAATAATGCTGACCACACAAAATATTGACACTTTGGGCACAATTTGTCCATTTTCACATAGGGGTGTACTCATTTTTGCTGCCAGCCGTTTAGGCATTGATGGCTGTGTTTTGAGTTATTTTGAGGGCACGCCAAATTTACACAGTTATACAAGCTGTGCACTGATTACTTTACATTGTATCAAATTGTAATTTCCTTTGTGTTATTTCATGAAAAGATATAATACTTAGAAAAAGTGTGGGAATTATTCACTTTTGTGAGATACTGTTTTTACACACCTTTCTCAAGTTTTACAACATCCATCAGTAAGCTTAGTTTGCGCTAATAATTGCACCAATTTTTTTGGGGTACAAAATGCTGGGAGTTTGGTCATGCTACTTCCACAAAACTACATTCCTTTTGATGGACATGGTTTAGAAGTATCTAAAAACCATCTAAAACACATAATAAATGTGATTTAAGTCATGTTTGCCAGTAAGATGGAGCAAATTGCAGCAGAATTTTAGCACAATTACCAAAGTAAATATGTCTCAATATGTATATTTATTCATACACATTTCCCCTACTCTACTTAAGGATTTCATAAGAGTAGGCTATTACTTCTTGTTGACAAAACTAACATTTTACTTTTTGGTATACTGCAATGTAAGTTGGAGCTCCGCAAAGTCATTTTACCCACAGTGTTTTAAGTTGCAGTCCTATGTGGGATTGTAGTGCAAAGTCATACATGATATGTTACCTGCATCGTTGGGACTTGAAGAAGAGTCTGTACTTAGATTTATACCATATTAGCAAAATTACGACAGGGAGGGCTTCATGTATGAAAACTGTCTAGGTGTAAGACTTTCTTTGTTTTACATAGCAACTAATCAGAGCTCCTCTTTCATTTCATATATCGCTCAGGAAAAATTAAAGGGGAGCTCTGATTGGTTTCTGCTGGCAACAAAGTCTTACACCTAGACAGTTTTTAAACTGTACATGGACAATGCATGTACACGTGAGCAAATCTAATTAAGCACGCATTTGTGATAGCTGACATATTTAAACAATATGAAGCTCTGGCCTTAAAGGGGTATTCTTGTTTCATTGCTTGGCTTTAACTATGTAGGCAAAGGTAAATAAAGCTTATTACCAAATACATTGCTGTTACGATTTTCCTTCTCTCCATATTTAGAAGCAGGATCTTATCTCCTGCTTTTGTACACAAGTTTCACTAGTTACTGGTCACCTCTCTAATAGGCTGAAGCAGTGATGATGTTACTCCCTACTCTGTTCTTTATCTCAACCCCTTAACGACCACCCACCGACTTTTGATGTCAGCTAGTGCAAGTCGTTCGTCTACAGCGACGTATTTTGGCGTCGCTGCAGACATCGGGGTTTGCGGCGCCCAGGCGCCGCCGCAGCGCTAGGATCAGGGCTGTACTACACAGCACTGATCCCAGAGTATCTCCTGCGAGCACCAGAAAGCGGGGGAACCCCTGCACCGCAGTGCTTTAACCCTTTGATTGCGGCGGATCGTCTCCATAGCACAATCAAAAGGTTTCCCTGCTCTGTCGGGTGATCGGAACACCCGGTGAAATGACAGAGCCCGGGGAACGGCTGCACAGTCAGCCCTGGGGACCTAGAGTTGCCCCAGGGCTGTCTATGTAACAAGCCAGTGACCAGGACAGACTGTGAGCTGTCCTAATCACTGCCTGTTTCAGACTGACACAGATTGTAATGTATTAGCATATTTGAATATACATGCAAGTGTAAAAAAAAAATGTAAAAAACTTCTCCCTTCATGGGATTTAAAAAAAAAAAAAAAAAAAGTAAAAAACATAAAAAGTGTTAAAAAAATGAATAAAAAAAAATAATGAAAAATAAATATTTAATAAAAAATAATTGTGCATTAATTAAACACACAAAAAACCCTACATATCTTAGGTATCCACACGACCATAAAGACCTGTAGAATTAATCAAACAAGTTATTAAGTGTGAAATGTGAATGGTGTAAAAAAAATGTAAAAAAAATCTGCAATTCTTTATTTATAAGTGAACTATTCCCCCCTAAAGTACAACTTGTCTCGAATAAAACAAGGCCTCATACAACTGTGTCATTGAAAAAAATAAAAAAGTTACAACTGTTGAAACGCAAGGAGGCAAAAACTAAAAAAATGTTCTGGTCATTAACTACTTTTCAGGCCTGGGGCTTAAGGGGTTAAAATACAGAATTTTGTTTACATTAGTTACATAAGTGGTCATCTTTATTTCCTTGGAGTTCTGTAGCCTTGTGCACTACAAATTACAAACCTTCTGTCACTCTGACATATCAGCTCTGCTATTCTTAGCTGATCCTGATAGTCACTGCTACAGAACCACTCTCAGCCTAACCAGAATTGTGAGACTGAAGCTGTCTTTGCGTCTGCAAAACAGCATAGTGAGAAAACCTCTTTAGGGTATTAGGGTTGACAAATCTAGACTGCATTACAGCTCCTGCATTTATGCTTATGTAGATTGCTACAAGCAATGACCTAATACCACCAATGTATTAAAACATGAGACCACCTAGAGTAAGAAGAAGGACGTCCCCTCTAAGTGACCAAGTACTTTCAAACTGAATGACACCCTTTTTAGCTTTGACATCTTTGCAGCTATAGCCATCATAAGTGATTTCAGGACCCCATACAACCAAAGAATATGGGCCCCCTGACCATTACAAGCTTATATCTTGGATTATATAATGAGGGCCCTTTCTTTTTAAATGGTGCCCCTGCAAGTGGTCATAAGCAAACCATCTCAATAACTCTTTGTCGGAGGATAGTTCTAATCTGAAAGACGTTAGTGTTAGGAAAACATCTCTTGCAGATTTATTCTCAAACATGGCAGTGAAATTAGCTTCCTATACCACTTACGTTTTATGAACATGTTCCAGGAGGATGGTGATGCAAAGCTCTAAAGAGAGCTAGTAATGAGATGCATTACAACTCTTCAGTGGATGAGCATGGTCATAATCTTCAATGCAAAGAAAACTTCTATGCTTGTTTAGACAATCTGCTCACAGGAAGAATGGGCTCAGCGCCTTAAAAGTGGATGATATTGTCTATCATATCTGCTAATTTAAGGGTCTAGCGCCATTGGTTATTTACTTGTATCATTCAAATAATTAATCTAGCTTCTGACTTAGGCTATGTCTACACAGATGAGTTAAAATACAGTCGAAAATCCAATGGTATTTTAACTTCGGCACACCACAGTTTTGCGCAAAAAAACATGGTCAGATTTCGGATTTCCGGCAGCCCTATATGGGATGGGAACATGTTTGATCTTCCACCAGACGGCCGAAGGTGACCAAGGAAAACCACAAAATGTTTAAACTCACTTTAGACTACAGCATAGATTTTCTATTGAGGTCTACACACCACTAGGTCCAGTCGGATTTTCAGTAGATTCTAAATACTGAATCCAATCAAAACCTGTGCTGTGTAGATATAGTGTTACAGTAAATTTAGTAAATGTTCATGTTTCTCTACTGTAAATTGGTGTGCTATTTGGATTTATTTTTTTAATATATTTGGTGAGATTTGTTCTGATTTAAAATTGTATTAGGTAATGGAGGCCTTGTCACACAAGGTACAATTCCAAATATAAGCTAGCATACAATGTAGATGTGCTTTACATCTATAGATACTTCAGTGGAGTGCTAAAGACTTTTATGGTTCTTAAAAAAAAAACATCAGTTTCACCTTGGAGAAGTTAGGATTGGTGACTCCATAAGATCACAATACTTATGTTACATGCACTGCTTCCTACATTATACTAAACTAATAAACTGCACCTAAAAAGGTCCATTGTAGATATAGAACCCCAGTAGGGAATTAATTAGATTAGTATAATATAGGAAACCCTACTGTTTTGTTGGGATATTAAAGGCTGCAGGAGGGTCTCTATGTCCTCCACTTACCTAAGCTGAGGTATCTCACGTCCAAGATCTGCGGGTTGTAAAAACTCCTGCAAGCATTGCATAAACAACTGCAGAAGCAAAGGCAATAGCAGGAGCTAGGGGAATGAGGTGGAAAACAGGGTGGGCATGAAATGAGAAGGAGCCTGTTATGCAGCAATAATTGTAAAGAAAGGCAATGTGTCTGTTACAGGTACTCCGTGACCTAGATGTCGGGTCGGGGGCGCACCCATACTTCCGTCGCCTCTAGTATGTGGGTGACATACAGGACGTGGGTGAATACGCAGTTCAGGTCCCAGCCACAGCTACTCACCTGTAATCGCTCCCTGTGCTGTCTCTACTCTACTCCCTAGGACGCGCGCGCATTGTTAATTGGGGAATTTCCAGCCACTGGCTCTATATTACCCAGCACTCCCCTGAGCTCCCTGCCAGGTCTTAAGTGCCCTTAGCATGTTGACAAAGCATTCCCAGTGTTGTTTCCTATCCTTTGTACCAGTCCCTCTTGCCTTTTGTTCCGTGACCATGATTCTTGCACTGCACTGCACTGCACTGCACTGACTTCCTGCTTATCCCCAACTACGAGCCTTCTACACGTTTCTGTTCTGCATTACACCTTGATTGCCACTGCAGGCAAGTTGTGCTAGGGGTAGCGACCTGGGGGGTCGTCTGCCGTAGCAAGCCCTTCTTGCCTTGTAAGGGGCTCTGGTGAAAACTAACTTTCCGTAAGTCTCTGTTCCCTGGTGCGGCTTAAACCATCACTTGCGGTGGCTCAGTGGATCCATTACCTGAGTTCATTACAGGGTCCCTTTGTAGACTCTGGGAAGATCTGTTTTACTTTAACCACACTTGAGGGAAATGGATCCTAAGTGTGATTAACATGTGGATTTACACATAATACATACAGTATAATTTTACATAATAAAATTTTTACACAGTAAAACTGCTGTGAAATATCTGTGTTATACTTGTGATTATGATTTTAATATGGATTTATTTCAATATTACTGCAGATTTTACTATTTGTATTGTAAAATTGCACCATGAGTCCAACCTTACAGGCCTCAGTACTTTCTGGACTTCTCTATGCATTGTGACCACTAACCTAAAGAAGAAAACAACTCTCCAATGCTGTTGTTAATTGCAAAGTAGCATCACTTTTGTATTTAGGGGCATTTCCTTTGTTCCCAATACCAGCACACTATCGCAGCCATCTGTGACTGCTAATCTTCAGTTAATTAAAGTACCAAATTAATTATTCTATAAATTGTCCACATACTTTGCAAAAGCTTTTACCATGCATGCAGTCACAGATTAAGCATTCACTCAAACAGGCTCCACTGTTTACTTACAAATCCAACTTGGTGTTCAATTACCCACCCAAAAGTTAAAAGTATGTGGAGAACCAATTATCACATGTATATGTACCTATCGAAAATCCAATGTGGTGTCATTGCCCCTGACCCCTTTTCTGTAGAGCACTTTTGAATTATTTGAAAGTTGTTTCATATGTATGGTACTTTTCCATGAGTTTCCGCACAGTAACTTATTGTAATGACTCTGAGATGTCGATCATATCTCTGGTACAACGTGATCAGAGTTGACACTTAGGCTTAAAGGAGGTACTTGAGGGTGTCAAATACAGGTAGGTACAGCACAAATAATAAGCAGCACCTAAAATTACTAAATATACAATCATGATAAAATAGACTAAAGATATAATAAAGATAGGCAGCACCCATGTAAAAGATACAAGAATAATCATTAGACAAATGCAGAAAGCACTCTGGGTGGACAAGAGGACAACAAGAGCACTAAAGTCATAATTAAACATTTTATTTCAGTGGGAAAACACAGAAGTGGAAGTGGAACTTCTAAAAATAAGGGGTTATACATATAGTGCTGGAACAAGCTGAGTCATAGACCTGCATATCCACTTTAAAAAAATTGTACTATCCATTACATTTTTCATGATGGTCTAATTCTATACCTATAAATCTAACACAGGTCATATCACCATTGTGAAGTAGATTGGTTTATCCAGCACTCGGCAAAAATATTTGTTTTAAAATGTAAAATTTATTGTCCCATATAAAAAAGAAAACTGATTACGAAAGAAGACATATTAACCTGTTTAGGATCTCAAGGTGTACCATTATTAATAACATGACATGTGAACAACTTAAATCTCCTTAAATGCTAGAACCTCAGCACAGGTGAATTTTAACCCTTACCTAGCTATTAAACTATCCCACATATATAAACACATACTTTTACAATATATGTACAGTTGAAACCAGACGTTTACATACACTATATAAACAGACACATATGCATGATTTTCTCACTATTTGACATGAAATCAGAAAAAACCTTACCCGTTTTAGGTCAATTAAGATTACCAAAATTATTTATAATTGCCAAATACCAGAATTATGATAGGGAGAATATTTTAATGCATTTTTATTATTTTCTGCAAAGGCAAAAGTTTACATACATTTCATTAGTATTTGGTAATATTGCCATTAAATTATGACTTGGGTCAAACATTTTGGATATTGTTCCACAGGCTTCTCACAATAGTTGGTAGGAATTTTGAACCATTCCTCCAGACAGCATTGGTGTAACTGACCTATGTTTGTAGGTCACCTTGCTCACACCTACCTTTTCAGCTTTGCCCATAACTTTCCAATAGGATTGAGATCAGGGCTTTGTGATTGACTCTCCAAAACATTGACTTGGTTATTCTTAAGCCACTTTGTAACCAGTTTGGCAGTATGCTTCATGTCATTGTCCATTTGAAAGACCCATTTCCGCCCTAGCTTTAACATCCTGAATGATGTCTTGAGATGTTGCTTCAATATTGCCACATAATCTTCTTTCCTCGTGATGCCATCTAATTTGTGAAGTGCATCAGTCCCTCCTGCAGAAAAACAACCCCAAAACATGATGCTTCCACCAACGTGTTTCACATTTGGGATGATGCTCTTAGGCTTCCAAGCTTATCCCTTTTTCCTCTAAACATAACGATGGTCATTGTGGCCAAACTGTTCAATTGTAATTTCAGTAGACTACAGACATGTCATCAATAATGTAGGTCTTTGTTCCTGTGTACATCTGCAAAAATTAATCCTGCTTGTATATGTTTCTTTTGGAGTAATGACTTCTTCCTGGTAGAGTGGCCTTTCAGCCCATGTTGATACAGTATTCGTTTCACTGTGAATAATGACACAATCTTACCATCTTCCGCCAGCACCTTCACAAGGTCTCTTGCTTTTATTCATGGGTTGATATACACGTCAGACCATAGCACATTCATCTCTGGGAAACAGAACCCGTCTCCTTCCTGAGCGGTATGATGGCTGGACATTCCCATCTTGTTTTTACTTATGTATAATTTTTTTTACAGTTGAACAAGGCACCTTCAGGTATCTGGAAATTGCAACCATGGATGATCCAGACTTGTGCAAGTCCACAGTTATTTTCCTGATATCTTGGCTGATTTTTTTTGAATTTCCGATGATGTTACACAGAGAAGCCATTTGTTTCTGGTGTGCATTAAAATACATCCACAGGTGTGTCTCTAATTAACTCAGATGTTGCCAATAATCCTATCAGAATCTTCCAAAGACATGGCATCATCATATGGGCTGTCCCAAATTGTTTAAAGGCATAGTAATCCAAGTGTATGTAAACTTTTGACTTTGCAGAAAGTAATAAAAATACCTTTAAAAAATGTATCTCTCTCATTATACTAGCATTTGGCTAATATAAATAATTATGGTAATCCTAATTGACCTAAAATGGGTAAGGTTTATCCTAATTTCATGTTAGATAGTGAGAAAAACAGGCATATGTGTCTTTTTATATAGTGTATGTAAACTTCTGGTTTCAGCTGTATAAATATGGATAATATTTGCTCTATAATATATCCAAACTTACTACAGAGGATATAGTAGTTAATAAATATATAGTAGATCCATTTTATAATTAAGATCTTTAGGGAATCTAGTATCCATAGTAAGTATCCAAAATACTTCCCTACTCATTGGGGCTTTTCTCCAATTTCCATCCCATTATGTATATCTCGGTAATGTCGAGATGCTCCTGATACTGCATGCAGACTATTGGGAGTAATGTCAAAAAGATGTTCTTGTATTCTCTGGTGTAAATGTCTAGTTGCGCATCCAATATATTTTAGATTACAGCAAGCACAAATGATTATACAGTGAAGGAAATAATTATTTGATCCCTTGGTGATTTTGTAAGTTTGCCCACTGACAGAGACATGAACGGTCTATAATTTTAAGGGTAGGTTAATTTTAACATTGAGAGATAGACTATCAAAAATAAAATCCAGAAAATCATTGTATTTAGTTTAACTGGACATTGACTATCCCTGTCCTGGACCGCAGCATGACCCTTAAATCTACAAGACCCACAGATTAAAAAGTGCCGGAAAAAGGAGTTTTTTTCAACCAACATTTTAGTTGAACTGGTCATTGACTATACCTTTCCTGGACCGCAGTATTATCCTTAAACCTGTCTCACCCAAAGATTAAAAAGTGCCGGAAAAAGGATTCTTTGAACAACCATTTTAGTTGAACTGGACATTGACTATGCCTGTCCTGAACCTCAGCATGACCCTCAAACCTGCATGACCCACAGATTAAAAAGTGCCAGAAAAAGGAGTCTTTGAACCACCATTTTAGATTAACTAGACATTGACTATCCCTGTCCAGGACCGCAGCATGACCCTTAAATCTACATGACCCACAGATTAAAAAGTGCCGGAAAAAGGAGTCTTTCAACCACCATTTTAGTTGAACTGGACATTGACTATACCTGTCCTGGACCGCAGCATGACCCTTAAACCTGTCTGACCCACAGATTAAAAAGTGCCAGAAAAAGGAGTCTTTGAACCACCATTTTAGTTGAACTGGACATAGACTATCCCTTCCCTGGACCGAAGCATGACCCTTAAAACTACATGACCCACTGATTAAAAAGAGCCGGAAAAAAGAGTCTTTCAACCACCATTTTAGTTGAACTAGACATTGACTATGCCTGTCCTGGACCACAGTATGACCATTAAACCTGTCTGACCCACAGATTAAAAAGTGTCAGAAAAAGAAGTCTTTCAACCACCATTTTAGTTGAACTGGACATTGACTATAACTGTCCTGGGCCACAGCATGACCCTCAAACCCGCTTGACCCACAGATTAAAAAGTGCCGGAAAAAGGAGTCTTTGAAGCAGTATTTGAGTGAAATGGACATTGACTATACATATCCTTTAACGCAGCATGACCCAAAAACCTGCACAGGTGCCCTTATGGACCATCAGCAGAAAATTTTGCAATAAGACATAAACTATATTAACAACAACTCGCTTTCCAATACTGCTACGGCTAGAGCTACTTGCCATTCTACTGGTGACATTGTTCGACCGTGACATTAGAATGTGAAGCAAACGAAACACATGTCCCCAGTAGGTTAACAAGGCCTGTCTGAAAATCCTGCATTCTACTGTCAAGTGGGTTGGAGGAAATTACTGATCAAGGCGGGTGAGGCTGTAAATGTGGATCATGCAGGTTCAGCTGGCAGGGCCGGACTTACAGTGGGTGTGGTGAGAGCAAGGGCTAGCATCCGTCATCTATTAACACGCAGGTTCAGCTAGCAGGGCCAGAGTTACAGTGGGTGCGGTGAGAGCCCAGGCTGGCGTCCGTCATCCATTAACACGGCAAAGATTCCCTTATGACGCCACAACGAAAACAGTCGTGCTGAAGCAGAGTGCGGAAGCGGAATTGTGAGCTAAAACCTCCAGCCTTCCTCAGTACACAATCAAGACCTGGGTAGCGCTCTCTACGAGAGCGCTTGCCCCTCCGTATGAGTGTGGACCAATTGAGGGAAATACTGGTGGTTGACGCTCCTGTTTCACCCAGGTGAATGTGCTCCATACACCATCCTCAGAATAACCTACATCTGTTCAAGTCTTCCTGTACCTCCCTTGTACAATTCAGAGGAATATTTGTATCAGCTATTTAGTACATGCAATTTTTTTAGTAGTTTAATTCTAGAAAACACAAAGCCCCTGGGTCGAGGGGCACTAGCAAACTGATCTTCCTCATCTTCCTCCTCCGCCTCAAATCTTTGCCAACCTCTTTCCAAAGCAGGGACATCAGTAACGTCGGTGTTCAGGAATACCTCCTCCTCCTCCTCAACACAGCCCTGACTTGCCTCAGATGCTGTACCCTGAGAGCTGAGGCGCCGCCTTGCACTAGACCTGGACCCCGAACCACTGCCTAATGAAGACCGATAAAGTTGTGAAACTGTCGGGCCTTCTGGATTCGACGGAGAGAAAGGCTCCGTGTCCGCATCTGTGTCCGTCTCCTCCGTCGCTGGCGGGACCTGTTGTTTCAGAGTGTCCAACGATCGTTCCAGAACTAAGATCACCACAATGCTCATGCTGACAAGGGCATTATCCACACTGACCATTTTGGTGGCTTCTTCAAAACTGGCAAGGATGGTGCAGAGCTCTTTCACCTGCCTCCACTCTCGGTGGCTCAACACCCCGAGGTCCGCACCGCTGCTTGTCAGGCCATGTGTCACTTCGTACTGCGTAATGGCATTGCGCTGCTGCCACAATCGCTGGAGCATGTGGAGGGTGGAATTCCAGCATGTGGCCACGTCAACAATGAGATGGTTGACGGGGAGGCAGAGCTGCCGCTGCAACACAGCCAGGTGGGACGAAGCAGGGTGCGAACGGCGGAAGTGCGAACTCAGACCTCGAGCCTTCCTCAGCAGGTAGTCCAGACCCGGGTAGAGCTTTAGAAATTTCTGGACGACGAGGTTCATGACTAGTGTTGAGTGATTTTTATTGACAAAGTTGAAATCGGCACGGTTTTTTATGTTGATCGGATTTTTTCGATCACACGATAATTTAGGTTAAAATCTGCGCATAATCTATTAATATCGCGCCTTCTTTGGCGCTTCCTGTCATTTTGGCGGCCAGCAAATCAGCTTAGAGAATAGAGCAGGGTGAGCTGTGTGTGCGACGTCATGACTGGGATGTGTATGGTTGCGATTGGTTTACATAGAACAGCCCTTCCTGTTCTGCCTCAGTGTGTGTCAGCATCTCATAGGAATAGGACGTGCGCTCGGCCTCTGTCCAAACAGCTCAGCAAACAGCTCAGCAAACATCTCAGCGAAATTGTTCTATTTGTTCACAGAGACAGCTATACTTTTAGCTTTGAACCTTAGAACTTAGGTAGATTAGAAATTTGCAGATTTTAGGTAGTTAGGCTGAGAATTTTAAAGGAGCATCCAGCCCTGTAAAGTCAGAGGGGAATTGGGGGGGCCCACGGGCGAAGACAGACAAGCTCTTTAAAGGATACTGAATATTGTGCACCCAGACTTAGTGTAGACTTTGCATTGCAATAGCTTTTTATTAATAGTTTACTGTTGAAATATTACTTGGATGTTGGGCAGCCTGAACTTATATTAGGATACAGATCTTTTCTAGTAACTGCAGGTCTATATGTTAGGTGCAAAACTCCACTTTTATTATCAGTATACATTTCAGATAAGTGTTTTTTTTCACTTTTGGTCAGTCAAGCTTTGTTGATAGAGGTACCTTGCACTTAAATTTGAATCCAGCAATTTTGTAGTCACCACAGGTGTATTGATAGGTGCCAAAAATACCTTTTATTATCCGTATACATTTCAGATACGTGTTTTTTTCACTTTGGCGCAGGCCAGCTTTGTTGATAGAGCCACCTTGCAGTTAAATTTGAATCCAGCAATTTTGTAGTCACCACAGGTGTATTGATAGGTGCCAAAAATACCGTTTATTATCCGTATACATTTCAGATAGGTGTTTTTTTCACTTTTGGTCAGTCAAGCTTTGTTGATAGAGGTACCTTGCACTTAAATTTGAATCCAGCAATTTTGTAGTCACCACAGGTGTATTGATAGGTGCCAAAAATACCTTTTATTATCCGTATACATTTCAGATACGTGTTTTTTTTCACTTTGGCGCAGGCCAGCTTTGTTGATAGAGCCACCTTGCAGTTAAATTTGAATCCAGCAATTTTGTAGTCACCACAGGTGTATTGATAGGTGCCAAAAATACCGTTTATTATCCGTATACATTTCAGATAGGTGTTTTTTTTCACTTTTGGTCAGTCAAGCTTTGTTGATAGAGCCACCTTGCAGTTAAATTTGAATCCAGCAATTTTGTAGTCACCACAGGTGTATTGATAGGTGCCAAAAATACCTTTTATTATCAGTATACATTTCAGATACGTGTTTTTTTTCACTTTGGCGCAGGCCAGCTTTGTTGATAGAGCCACCTTGCAGTTAAATTTGAATCCAGCAATTTTGTAGTCACCACAGGTGTATTGATAGGTGCCAAAAATACCGTTTATTATCCGTATACATTTCAGATAGGTGTTTTTTTCACTTTTGGTCAGTCAAGCTTTTTTGATAGAGGTACCTTGCACTTAAATTTGAATCCAGCAATTTTGTTTTGATTTTAGGGATTTGAGAATAGCTGTGATTTGCCGTCTTTTAATAAGAGACTTTCAAAAACTCTTCCATACCTTCTCAAATTTTTATCTTTCTGAACATGGAGCGAAATTCAGGTGGCAAGCGAGCAAAGAGGGGAGTAGGACATGGAGGTAGAGGTACGAGAGAAGGTGCTCTTTCCAGTGCTGACGACAACACGCGTGCCAGCGGATCGTCGGTTGATGGACCGTCAGACCTGTCATCGCTGGGTCAGGGCCCTGTGAATCTCAGTAACGAACAGCGTCGGGGGGTGTGGCCTGACCTGCATGGAGTGAAGACGTGTGGCTTCTGAGCTCCTGAATAATCCTGCTGGAATCCTGATCTAAGACCCCCTGTTGTGGCTGACACTGCTTCAGGGCTTGTGGAAAAGACTGTAGGCTACTTCTGAGACATTGACTGAGCCCTCTGCCTCTCTTATCAGTGCTGATTCCCCTGAGAATTCCTCCCGGAGGTGAGACGCTGCTGGGGAGGCCGGAGCACAGGGCCAAGCAAAGGGGACTGTGAGTGTCGGCAGCTGCCAGCACTGACACTTATAACTGCCTGCCACCGAATGTTATTTACTGCGGACAACTCGGGCTAAGGTGAAACATATTGATGCTGCTGCTGCGGTGCCCATAGGTGACGAAGCTTCCTCCCTCAGCCCTGGAAGGAAAGGCAAGAAATGGTGGCGGAGAAAAGTGGGAGCAGAGCCTGTGAACTGCCGACTCGCAGCACTGGAGACCCGTGGCAGGAAGATACAGTAACATCTCCAGCTAAGTAACATAGGGGAGGAGGAGACCCCTGGGGAGCCTTTCCAAGCTGAGATTCTGTTGGCGCCATCCCTGTCATAGATTGGCCCGGGTGGAAAAGGGCGCGAAAAGTTCCTGGGTCCCAGTGCCATCTTGAACTTGCTCTAGCTCACAGCGGAGGAGCCTGCCAGGCTCAGATGTTTAAACCCTGCAGATAAGGATATTAGGAGACCAGGATCCTCATAAGGCTTATCTACTCTGTGCTTGCCATATAGTGCCTCTATATACCCGCTAAATAATATGTGACTTTGAAACACAAGTCAGTTTGCTCTGAACTCCTTCAGGAGCTCTGCTCCATTATCAGTCATTTGCTAGACTGGTTGCTACCTCTTCTGTACTCCAAGTTATATTGCCAACTGCTATTCTTCTCATATGGACACTATAAGTTAATGCCGAGAATCCAGATCTCATGGGGTTAAATCTCTAGTCTTACTGCAATCCCAAGTCTTATTGCCAAAATTTAGACTGCTACTGACCCCTGCTGGCCAACTTCTGAACTACAACTTGCTGCTCTAGTTCTATACTGCTGTGGCTTTGATTTTGGATTGTGTTTGTCTGAACCAACAGGGACTTCTGCCATAAGTTTTTCCTCTCCTGCTCCTCTGCATGTGATCAATCTTCTTGTAGGACTGTATAATTATTCATTTGCAGTATATGCTCTGATATATCTGTCACACGGTATATTATCCTGGGACTTAGATCTACCCACTTCTTATATCATCTAAGACTTTGGTTGCAAGCCCAGTTACAGCGTGTTCTAATTCTCAATACCATAAATTTGCTGAGGGTGGTACCTGCTGGCGAATTGTATAACTAATACTTTTTACATTATAATCCTTTGTTGCTGTTCTAAATTTCAATTAGGACTGTCCCGACCTATTGGAACTCACTACGGTTGCTATTTCTGTCAAATTTATAAGTAACCGACTGAAGCCCTTGTGTTCCCTGATCTCTATGATAATACCATACTGCCTGTCTTGCCACTTTAGAGTGCTGGTCCAATCCACGTATGGGTAGGAATAGGAATTCTACAGCGCCTGCTCCCGCACAAAAGCAACCTACAATGGACACGATGAGTCAAACTGATGATCCCTCTCAATTGAATCCTCCACCAAATGGTGCTTTTGATACTGAAAAAATCATGGCGGCCATTGCAAACTGCCAGACTGCGTTAACCACTAAAATTGATAATCTACAAATGGACGTTAACAGACTCCGTTATGATATGGATCAGATCAAAGAAAGAGCTGTAGAGGCTGAGCGCAGAATCAGTGGAGTGGAGGACACTTCGAGCTCTAACCAGGAATCCATTCATACGCTACAGCAGCAAGTAAAAATTCTACAAGCTAGGGCAGAGGACGCTGAAAATCGCAGCAGACGTAATAATGTGCGAATTTTAGGTCTGCCAGAACGAGTGGAGGGCTCTTCCCCAGAAGAGTTTGTGGAGCAGTTACTCAAGGAAATCTTGGCCCCTATTGAATTTTCATCCAGTTTCGTGGTTGAGCGAGCCCACCGTATCCCGACAAAATCGTTGCCTCCGGGTGCTCCACCTCGCCCTTTTATTTTGAAGCTCCTTAATTATAGAGACAGAGATCTAATACTTCCTGCTGCTAAAGAAAAGGGGACATTACTACGAGAATAACAAGTTGTCCTTTCTACCCCGTGATTTTACTTCTGAGGTGCAGAAGAGAAGGCGGCAATTCATACATGTACGGACTCGCCTGAGGGAGGCTGGAATCAAGTACGCCATGTTATATCCCACTAGACTGAGGGTTCAACACCGAGACCGTACGTTCTTCTTTGCAACACCTGAAGAAGCATCGGAGTGGCTGGATAGGCGGGTCGCCGGACCGCGCTGACAGAGTATCAGAGTACCCTGTAATGTGGACTCACTTTGGGGAAAGCTTATTGCCATTTCTGTGTTTTTCGTTATTCAGGTTGCCTTATCTTATCTCTGTTACCCTGTGATTTGTGTTGTCATGGGGGCTTTTCTCTATAGGAGCGGAGAAACAGATTTCTTCACAGGTTTTTTCTTTTTCTAAAGCGGCACAGTTTTTCACGTGCCTTCTGGGTGCCTCTTTTTTGCACCTAGACACAGGTCACTTGCACCCTTGGTGCTTTACACAATTTCTGTTTTTTAACAGTTTAGATATGTTAGGGATTGTAGGCTCGGGCAGGTTGGGTGGCTTTGAGCAGGGTGGGGGGTGGCTGATTTCAGGCCCGGTTGGCCAAGTTGGGGTCTGGTGCTTTTGTCGGTGTGAATGGTTAGTGTGTGTGTGTCGGTCTCTGGTCTGTAAACTGTCTGGGTGGTATTTTCGGGTCCTCATATTGCGATGGCGGATTGCAAAATAGTGTCCTGGAATGTCCGGGGGTTAAACTGCAAATTGAAAAGAGCACTTGTTTTTGACTATGTTAAAACTCATAATCCTAGTATTGTTATATTTCAGGAAACGCATCTTAGGGGCAAAAAATCCTAGCGCTGAAGAGGCCTTGGATAGGGATGGCATACCACGCGGTGTACTCTAATTATGCCCGGGGGGTCTCGGTTCTGATTAGCAAGTCTCTACCATTTTCAATTACAAGCTCTGCATATAGAATCCATCGGGGAGAGATGTTCTTCTACATGCAAAATTGTGGGGTTCTGATTTTCTTATAGGTGGAATTTATGTTCCGCCTCCCTTTTGCAGGGGAGTCCTGGATGCCCTGATGGCAAAGGTCTCGCAATATCCAGGGACACCCGCTGCTCCTACTGGGGGATTTTAAACGCCACGTTAGATCGGGACCTGACCGTCTCCACCCCCAGTTATCGCATAATAGAAACCTCAAGGAAGGGGCTGATACACATGCCTGGTAGAGGCATGGAGATGGTTACATCCCCGGGATAGGCAATTCTCTTGTTTTACACCGGCTCATAATTCTCTCTCCCGACTAGATTTGGCCTTTGTGTCAAAGGAGATATTGCATATGATATCGAATGCAGAATACCTACCTCGTGGGATATCAGATCATGCACCTTTGAAACTGATAATAGCCTCACCAGCGAGGGCCTCGGAGAGGTTATGGAGGTTAAATCCCAGGTGGCTAGAGGTGCCAAAAGTACTGGCTGCATGCCGAGAGCAGGTAGAGACATACTGGAGTATAAATGAGGGCTCCGTAAACCCACTGGTGGAATGGATGCCTCGAAGGCTGTGCTGTAGGGAGCCATAATGGGAGCTATTGCATCACACAGAGCTGACTTAAGGGAGAAGAGAGGGGAATTGGAAGCAAAAGTCTTGGAGAGGGAAACGGCATATGTGCAGGACCCGTCTCAAGATACTAAGGACTCACTATTAGTGGCTCAGAGGGACTATTCGCTGCATCTGACAGAGTACACTCAGAAGCGACTTCTCATGCAAAAACAATCAATCTTTGTGGAGGGTGATAAAAATGGTAGAGCATTGGCATTTTTTGGCCAGAGCGGAAACACCGGTGACAGTAGTGGCTAGTGTGGTTGATGCGGGGGGAGTGGTCTGGTCGGATCCAGGGCAGATTTGTGAGCAGTTTGCTTTATATTATAGGGGACTCTATGCCTCGAAATTAACTTACACAGATAGGGAAATAGCCCACTTTCTAAAACACGGTGGATATACCTGTACTATCCAGTGAAGAGACAGAGGAATTAGCAGCTGATATATCGGCAGAAGAGATCAGCAGGGCTATAGGGAAATTGGCGACTCATAAGACGCCGGGACCTGATGGGTTTCCAGCGGAATGGTATAAACAAGACACAGAGCAATGGAGTGGTAGACTGGAGAGGTTGTTTGCGGCGGCAGATATAGCGGACTCCCTGCCACCTTCCTTCTCTGAGGCAGTGATCACAATAGTCCACAAGCCAGGCAGACCCCCTGATCAGTGCAGCTCATATAGGCCAATTTCCTTGCTTAACCTAGATGCAAAGATTATGGCGAAAGTTTTTGGCTATGAGACTAAATGGAGTGATTCTATCATTAGTTGGCACAGACCAGTCAGAATTTAATGCCAGGGAAAACTGCTGACATTAATCTGAGACGGCTATTTACCAACCTGCATGTCACCCACACTAATGCGGGGAGTAGAGTGATCGCTGCCTTAGACAACGAAAAAGCTTTTGACTCTGTTGAGTGGAGGTTCATGTGGATACTGTTGTCACGGATGGGGATTCCTTCTAGTTTTATTAAATGGCTGCGCCTATTGTATTTGCAACCCACGGCGAGAGTCAGAGTAAATGGATTGCTTTCTCCCCCTTTCCCACTGGAAAGAGGCACTAGGCAGGGGTGCCCACTCTCACCGCTGCTCTTCGCCCTCAATTATGGAACCACTATCAATTATGATTAATGTGCATGACGGCATTAGGGGATGGTTGTTGCAGGTCTTGAAGAAAAAATATCGTTTGTATGCAGATGACATGTTTGGTGTATTTGGGAGATCCGGGGCCTCTTTGGAATGTTTGCTGGAAACGGTGAATACATTTGGGAATTACTCTGGCTTGCGGGTAAACTGGGGGAAATCCATACTGTTTATGCTAGATGACCTTGACCTGAGCTTGGTAACTCCTAGCTCCGCCCTTCAAATTGTCACGCAATTTAAATATCTTGGAGTGATTATACATAAAGATTTTTCTAATTTTGGTGTGCTAAACCTCCAGCCAGTGGTGAGACAGGTGGAGTTGAGGCTGAAGTCATGGGCCAACCTCCCCTGTCCCTTATTGGAAGGGTGAACGTAGTTAAAATGGTAATATTACCCAAGCTCTTATATATATACAGGGTCGGCCCCGGGGTTGATTCCAAAGTCGCATTTCAAGCTGTTAGACACAAACTGTTTTTCTCTTTTCTATGGGGAGGCGCCACTCCTCGTCTGAGCAGGGCTACACTTAAAGCCCCACATGACCAAGGTGGGCTTGCATTTCCTGACCTGTATGTCTATTATGTAGCGATCCAGTTGACATATATCAAAAATGGTTCCGGGGTAATACGAATGACCCATCTGTGGTGCTAGAGGCAGCCTTGATAGGCTCACTTGAGGGACTTGCCAATCTGCCTTCTCGAGAGGGAAATTGCTTCCGACATGATTATACACCAATGATGAGTGCAGCTGTGTCGGGGTGGAAGAATTTTATTCACCTTACGGACATAGTGGCGATGGGCAGTGCTTGGTCCCCGGTTGTTCCCTTGTGGTGTAACAGGAAACTGCCAGAACTAGTAGAGCTGCCAGACTATGGTTTCTGGGCTGCCCGAGGAGTGAAATACCTTACGCAATTGTATAAAGATGGGGTATTCTGACATTTGCAGAGATGCAGCTACAGTTTGACCTTCCTAGGGATCCTTTTTTCGATAACTACCAGTTAAGGCATGCGTGGTGTGGCGCAGTTTGTGGGGGATTGTAGTCCAGCTTGAATACGGATACTTAGAGGCCATTTTGAGACGGGTTACCCTTAAGAAGCCAGTTTTCTTCCATCTACAAAGCTGTTATGGTCTGTCAGGTCTCCCCTCTGGCGGTTCTCCTTCGAAAGGTGGCAGAGAGATGTCCCAGTCCTTAACCAATTGATGCGCTCTCTGACTAATGAGCTCTTGGCGTCTCTCAGTTTTGAGGGCCAGGGATCAACTGATCCAAATTAAGTGGCTCCATAGGGTTTATCTTACACCAGTTAGATTATACCAGATGCATTGCTTGTCCTCCACGGCTTGCTCCCGGTGTGGGGCAGAGAGAGGAACTTTGATTCACATGGTGTGGGAGTGCCGATTCTGCAAAACTATTGGCGGGAAATTCACTGTTTATTGAATAGACACTGGGTTTCCCTAATGTGTGTTCACCTGAAAACAGCCTCTTAGGTATTGTAGAAGATCTAATTCCGGGTAAATCAGATCCGCACCCTTTATCTGCTCTTGCTCTTCTATGCCAGAAAAACATTCTTTATAATTGGAAACCGCCCAAGGTCCCTACTTTAGAGCAGTGGAAACAGCTGGTTAATGCGGAACTCCCTAGGTACAAGATCACATATGCTGCAAATGGCATCCCCAAGCGTTTCCATACAGTTTGGAGCAATTGGACTGCAGCTCAAACGATGTTGAATGGCAATGGATGGTGTTAAGGGGGGGCCAGAGACCGACCGACAAGTGTGAATGAAGACTGATTGTGATGGTGTGATGTATGACATAGAGGCATGGCATGACTGAAAGCACTTGAGGAGAATACTACAATTGATGGGCGACTTCTATTCCTTTTTGTCATTGCTCATTTATACGTATACTATATTATAAATAATACTACTGAAACGTGTTTGAATGTATACCTCCTGAATCATTATCTGGACACAGCTGAATGTATCAAATGTATAGTTGCTATTGCCGATTACTACATTGAAATTTTATACTCTCAAACTTTGAATTTACTTGTAATCCCTCTGTAGAACTGTGAGAATGTTGGTTTTTGTCTTTTTGTGTCTATTTGGAAAATTCTAAAATAAAAGTCTTATAAAAAAAAAACGAACAGCGCGCCAATCTGTTCTTCAGTGGTTAATGCAACCTGCATCCACAGTCTTACCTCCTCGCCTCCCAGTCATGGCCACAAATGTCGTCATCAGCATCATCACCCATCCGTCCAACTTTGAAGCGAAGGCAGCCCAAATGTCAAACTCATGTACCCACCACTGTGGATAAATCCATTTCTGAAGCCCCTTTTGATGAACAAAATTGGGGTTTGGATCAGAAGGCATTTCCAAAGACCAAGAGGCCAAAGAGGATAATTTTGTCTGCTCTGACGCCCATTTACTGATGCCCATCAGAGGAGGAGAAGGAAGCCGGCCCAATGGGAAAAAAATACCGCCGGTCGGCAACGCCTTGCAGTGCCTTTTGCTGGTAGCCCGCACTCCTGATGCAGAAAGTCAGGACGACCAAGTCATTTTTGTTGATTTAATGATGACGACATTCGGATCCATCGTGGTTTTTTCCCGCAGAATTTGCTTGCGAGTGCTTCATCACTGGATGAGGAGGAAGACGATGGGTAGTGTCAAACCGGGCCCGCCTCAAAAAGGGAGAGGGCGGTCACAGAAGTCCGCTGATAGGATTCCGCCAACCACGGTCAGCGGAAACCCCGCTTATCGCCGTCAAAAAGGTCCGGGGCCCTCTCAAGCCTGGGCCTTCTTTGACCCAAGCCTCTATTCACCCAGCGATGTCCATATGCCCCCTTTTGGGCCGTAAACGCATAAGTAGGCAAGAATCTTAGGTTTTAACCACCACCAACATGTCTAGTCACATGCAGCAAATTTCATGATTGAAATGGAGGCAACACTTGTCCAAAAAGGCCAAAACCGACGACGGGCCTCCAACCACTGTCACCCCCACTGTCTCCGCCTCCGCCTCCTCCCCACCCCCACGCGTTCCTCATCTGCTGCCCATGCCCTCTCAGATCATGATCAGGGATCACCTCCGCTTCAGCCCCCTACCGTCGCCCGAGTACCACGAGCACCCCCAGAGACCCATCCTACCCCTTCTCCTTCCGCCAGTTTGATGACCTGCACGCCGTACAGCGGCCAGTCTAGCAGCCAGCCTTCTGTCTTCCAGGTTTGGGAGCAGAAGAAACACTTTAACCCAAACCCATCCCAAACCCAAAAGCCTGAATGTCGGCTTTGGGCCAGGCCTTGGCTTTGGAAATTTGTTGCCTTTCCGTCTGGTGGACACAGATGGGTTCCGCCACATCATGGCCCTTGCCTGCCCCAATACCAGATGCTGAGCAGGCATTTCATTGCCAGAAAAGCCGTCCCTGCCCTGGCCACCACGTGTCATCTAAAATTTCAAAACCCCGTTGTCTCATCTGTGTCCGGAAAAGGGCCATCTCACCACCGACACATGGACTAGTAAGCACGCCAAGGCCGCTATATCTCTGTGCAGCTCACTGGGTGAGCTGGGTGGATGTCTCTGGGTGACAGTGGCTCTCAGCTCGGCGCACGCTCTTCAAAACCGCAGGGATGGTGCAGGGCTCTTTCCCCCAAGGTCCTCTGGGGGGCATCACGTACCCAGAGGGAAAACCCGGGCCGTGTTGAAAATTAATCTGTCTTTGGAGACCGTCCACACACAGATCAGGAGCTCTCCGCAACGAACCGAGCGCTGGCTGGGTGACAATAACCTTGTGCCAGGCAAGGGGGTTGTGTGCGATAACGGGCGAAATTTGCTGGCCGCCCTTAAGATCGGTAGGCTGGAGCACATCCCCCTTGCCTGGCAAATGTCATGAACCTCACCCTCCAGAAATTTCTAAAGCACTAAAACCCCGGGTCTGGACTGCCTGCTGAAGAAGGCTCGAGGTCTGAGTTCGCCGTTCGCAACCCTAGCTTGTCCCGCCTGGCTGCGTTTACAGCGTCAGCTCGGGGCCCCCCCGTCAACGTCTCACTGTTTGACGAGGCCAACACGCTGGAATTCCCCCCTCCACATGCTCCAGCGATTGTGGCAACAGCGGCAATGGGCCCAAAATTTCGCAGTAAAGAAGTGACACTGGCCTGACAAGCAGCGGTGCGGACCTCGGGGTGTTGAGCACCGAGAGTGGAGGCAGGTGAAAGAGCTCTGCACCATCCTTGCCAGTTTTGAAAAAACCACCAAAATGGTCAGTGCGGACGATGCCCTTGTCACATGAGCATTGTGGTGATCTTAGTTCTGGAACAATCGTTGGGCATTCTGAAAAATCAGGTCCCACCAGCGACGGAGAAGGAGACGGACACAGATGCGAAACCGGAGCCTTTCTCTCCGTCGAATCCACAAGGCCCAACAGGTTCTCAATTTTATCGGTCTTCATTAGGCAGTGGTTCGGGGGCCAGGGCAATGCAAGGCGGGGCATCAGCTCTCAGGGTGCATCATCTCAGGGAAGTCAGGGCTGTGTTGAAGCTGTGCCGGAGGAAAAGCGGGGGAAAGGAGGAGGAGGTTTTCCCTTTACACCCCGACGTTACCGACGCCCTTTGCCTTTGAAAGAGGTTGGCGTGAATTGGGGCAAAAGGAGGGAAGAAAAAGGAAGATCGGGTTTGCTTTGCCCCTCGCCCCCGAAAATTTGGGGAAATCAAGGCTCCATCTCTCACATATGTTTGGGATGCCCCCATTTCCTCCAACATATCCTCGCTTTAAAGGGCCCAAACCCAAAATGAAAAAACTTTTCCCGGGGTGGCCCCCTCCTTCACCCCCTTTTTACAAAAAAAAACTCAGCATTTCCGTCCCCCACCCAAATAGAGAGTAAAATGCGGGAAAAATGGGGGCCCCCTTGTGTTTGATCAACTGGAGAAAATCTGTTGCGCCCGTTTCCGTTCTTCAAATTTTCACGGTGGAAAAATTTCAGCGACGTACAGCATAGAGTCCCAAATTTAGCTTAGGGGCAGCAGCAGCAGCGGGCAAGGGGGCAGAAGCCTAATGGGTGACCCGGGCAATCTTTTTTAACCACCTCACCAACGCATGAATGCAGGGCACACATCCAACACCAAACCATTTTAAGATCATGGTGCACCCGAATTATCTGCGTCTAAAACCCCGATTTTTTTTGTTTTGTGTTCGGGACCCAATAGATTTTGGGGTTCCAAAATGGCCCGAATGGCCCGAGCTCGCTCGCCACGCCATAAAAGGTGTTATCCTGCACAGCAGCCAGCGTATATCTGAGCGGACCTTCAACCAAAAGGTGGAGGGGGTCATTAAAAGGACAAATGCATCCCGGGTTTTCCCCAGATAATGTGGATTTATTTACTTTCATTTAAGATGAAAAAAAACATGGATCTCTTTATGATGTAGTTGGGCCCCCAAATTTCCGAGGTCACCTTGTTTAGTTTTCCCGGGCTGCTTTTCATTCCTCTTCAAAAAGAAAAGGTCCCCCTTGAAAATGTTTTTTAAAATGTTCATTTCCCTTTCTTTCAATTTTTTTTTTCTCAGTTCCAAAAGTTCATTTTTCTGGTTTTTCTGTGAGGAGACTGTAAAAAACACTAAGGTTTTTATGACAAAACCGTATTCAATTTTTCCCCACTTTAAAGTTTTTCCCCATTTTCAATGGTTTTTAGGTCATGTTGCTGTGAGATACAGCAATAATTTGTGGTCCCCTTTTGGGAAAATAAATGTGGCTTTTAAAATGGGAGTTCTCCATCACGATTTTTAAAAGTGGCTGTGGGGTCCCAAAAAAATTTTTTTAATTTTTTTTTGGTCATGGTGCTGGAGATACAGCATAATCTGGTCCTTTGGGAAAAGGGAAAAGTGGGTTTTAAGTGGCATTTCTCCCTAAAAAATTTTTTAAAAAGTGGCGTGAATCATTTTTATAAATTTTTTGGGGCATTTCTGCTTTAAATTTCAGCAATACCCACAGGGCCTATTCTAAAAAAAAGGTTTTTTCTAAAAAGACATTTGTTTTTTCCAAAAAATTGTCAAAAATGGACAAGGGTCATGTTTTTACTTTTTGGGGGGGATTTTTTCTGGGACATGCAGTGGCCAAAAGGTCCATTGTAAAAAAAGTGGTTTTTTTAACAGACATTTTTTCCCTTTACAATTGTCAAGAGTGGGTCAAGTGTGATGGGGCTGTCAGAAACAGGAATAGGTAGCCCCACTGTTAATGGACGCATATTGCAAAATGACTTTTTTTTGAAAGATCTTTAACATAGCTAGAATCCCTGTTTGAGAAAAACCCATTTAATACAAAAAATTAAAAAAAAGAGAAACAAAGACATGGTGGGATTCCATCCAATTTAAAAATGTGTTTTCTAGAATTAAACTACTAAAAAACTTTCATGTACAAAATAGTGGTAAAAAAAATTCCTCTGAATTGTACAAGGGAGGTACAGGAAGACTTGACCAGATGTAGGTTTTTCAGAGGACATGGAGTATGGAGCACGGACAGAGAACAAAGAACAGAGAAAATTTTCCCTCCAGCACGTTGAGTAAAATGAGAAAAAGAATGCCAAGAAAAGGGCACCTGGGTGGAACAGGAGCGTTAACCACCAGTTTTCCAAGTGAACCCTCAATTGGTCCGCAACTCATATGGAGGGGCAAGCGCTAACCCAGGTCTTGACTGTGTACTGAGGAAGGCTGGAGGTCTTACCTCCTCTTCCGCTCCGCACTCTGCTTCAGCTTGGACTGTTTTTCTTGCTGCGTCATAAGTGCATTTTTACTGTGTAAATAGATGACGGACGCCAGCCTGGTTCTCACCGCACCACGTTACTCCCGGGCCCCGGCAGCTGAAACCCGCGTGTTAATAGATGACAGACGGGTAGCCTGGACTCTCACCCCACCATGTAACTCCGCCCCTGGCTGCTGAACCTGCGTGTTAATAGATGACAGACGCTAGCCTGGGCTCTCAACCGCACCCACGTAAGTCTGGCAGCTGGACCCCCTGTGTTAACAGATGGCTGATGGCAGCACTGGCTCTCACCATTAGGGGCAATCAGGAGAGCTTCGAATTTCTCTAAAAAATCAGATTTTGCAAAAGGTGATTTCTGTGAGGTTAAGTATTGTCAAAAAGGGCTCCAGGGCTGGACACAAATTGCACAATTTGAGGCTTAACATTTTCTGGGGCTGGAGTCACTATGAGGTCGCATCATTTGATCTCCAGGGGAGTCTGTCCCTAATCACTGAAGAAGGATTTGGAGGAAAAATGAAACCATTGAAGTGATTGGCTGAATCACCCCTCAGAAGCCAGGAGGGCAAATGTCTTCTCAACTAAGAAGTGTTTTGGGGATTGATTAGACATTTTTATTACTTATGGGTGTGCGGACGAATTAACACATCTACACATGTAAAAAAATACCTTTAAAACTGCAGGAGGGGTGTATGTTGTATGTTATCACACTTGAAAAAAAAGCAAAATGATAATAATGTAAAACTATAAATAAAACTTCCCCAAATAAATTCTGTAAAACAAATGTCAGTTTTCCAAAAAAAAATAAAAAAATGACAGTCACTGTACAAAATAGCATAGTGCCACTTTGTGATCTGTGGATTAAACAGGTTTAAGGGTCATGCTGTGGCCCAGGACAAATATAGTCAATGTCCAGTTCAATAAAATGGTGGTTGAAGACTCCTTTTCCGGCACTTTTTTTAATCTGGGGGTCAGACAGGTTTAATGGTCATACTGCGGTTCAGGACAGTATATAATGTTCCAGTTCAACTAAAAGGTGGTTAAAAGACTCCTATTTCCGCCACTTTTAAATCTGGGGTCATGCAGGGTTTGGGCTCATGCTGTGGCCCAGGACAGGGATAGTCAATGTCCAGTTCAACTAAAAAAGGTGGTTCAAGACTCCTTTTTCCGGCACTTTTTAATCTGTGGGGCAGACAGGTTTAATGGTCTACTGTGGTAAAAGAACAGGTATAGTCAATGTCCACTTAAACTAAAATGATGGTTCAAAGACTACTATTTCCGGCACTTTTTAATCGGTGGGTCAGACAGGTTTAATGGTCATTCTGCGGTACAGGACAGATATAGTCAATGTCCAGTTCAACTAAAATGGTGGTTCAAAGACTCATTTTCCGGCACTTTTTAAATCTGGGGGTTATGCAGGTTTGGGGCTCATGCTGTGGCCCAGGACAGGTATAGTCAATGTCCAGTGAAACTAAAATGGTGGTTGAAAGACTCCTTTTTCTGGCACTTTGTAATCTTGTGGTCAGACAGGTTTAATGGTCATGCTGCGGTACAGGACACATATAGTCAATGTCCAGTTCAACTAAAATGGTGGTTGAAAGACTCCTTTTTCCGGCACTTTTTAAATCTGGGGCTCATGCAGGTTTGGGGCTCATGCTGTGGCCCAGGACAGGTATAGTCAATGTCCAGTTCAAATAAAATTATGGATCAAATCATACTGCCTTCTGGCACTTTTTAATTTGTGGGTCATGCAGGTTTAAGGGTCATGCTGTGGTACAAGACATGGATAGTGAATGGTCTGTGACTTTTTTCTGTGGCTTTTATAACCTAAGTGTGTTGCTTAAGATGTAGCACGTATCCATTTGACTGTTGTGGATGTTAATTCCAGCTTCTCCAGCCCTGTTTGGGTGTAATAATGAAGGTGTTGTTCCTCTCCCATAGACTTTAATGGTCATCGGCGATAATTAGAGATGGGCGAATCGATTCTAACGAAGTGGAATTCGTTTAGAATTTCAGGAAAACTTCGGTTCGGAACGAAGTCGAACTTTGGGGTACTTCGGGTGAGCGAAGAGTGCTTTTGATTGATAAAATGGCTGCGAGCAATGGCGTTCAGGGGCAAAGAACTCTGGAGGAAGGGGGGCATACCTGCAGACATGGAGCGATAAACCCAAAACAGAGACCGGCAGGATCTGGACGTCACCGCACTATATAAGTCCGGGCGCACGCTGGGAGCTCACACTCCTCTCACTGTACGATCAGGGAAGTGCTGCCCGCGGCTGATTTTTTTACTGAAAACTGTTTTTTAAAAACAGCGATTTTGTGGGGTTTCAGCTTGTCTCGAGACTGCTTCTTTTAAATTTTCTATTTCTGTTTTTGTGGGGTATTGGATCTAACCCCAGTGTCGCCCCACTGCTCGCAATACATTTTAATGCTATCTGCTCACACACATTGAATACCAAGGGGGATCTAAGCCATTCCTGTTGTATTCATTTAAAGAAACACGTTTTTAAAATACAAATACCACTTCATTTTGACGGCTAAATCTTTTGCGCAATTTACATCCGGGGGGTTAATAACTTTTTTTTTTCTGCTGGGGTACAAAAATAAACCTTTTTTTTCCCACCCCAAAAAATTAAAAAATTTTTCCTGTAACTAATTCACAAGAAAGGTTTTTAATTACAATTTTTTCTTGTTGTGTAGCTAAAAAACACGCAATTGTAACACGCTACAAAGCTCGTAGTTTGTGGTTTTCTCAATGTTTGGCCTTTTTACTTTCAGGGGTTAATTTAAGCGTTGTTCTCATTTGTACTCAGTAAAAGAAATTTTGTTTTTTCACCGCCACAGAAGAAATTCTGTAGCAAAAAATTCATATCCGAAGGTTAATTTAACCTTTTTGTGCTTTTATATTCAGAAAAAAAACCGAGTTTTTAAACGGCACATACAAGAAATTTTTTTCCTGCCCATTTCGACGCAATTTAACCCAAAGGGTTTCCCAAAAAACTTCTTAGGGGGTTCATTGGAGCAAAAAAAGGGGTGTTTATTTATCATATACAATATCTTCATCAAACATTGTCTGTACTTTTAGAACAAACGTATGTCAGACAGAAGGGGTGGCAGGCTTTTTACCTGCAATGCAAGGACAAATATTCCGGACGGCCGAGGTCGCAGCACAGAAAGGGGGACGTCACAGCGGGGGCCCATCGGGGAGCCACAACTGCCGCTGTCATCTAGCGGCCGGGGTTTTTGTTCAGAAACCCAAGGTTTTTTTGATTTTTTTACTAGGCATCCCTTCCTCCCAATGACATCGAAACCCCACCCAAAGAGCCCCGGGGGGGAAGGGCAAAAACCACAACCCCTTTAATTTGGGCATGGCCCCGGGAGCGGTCAGCGGCCCTCACCTGCCTCAACCCCCTTTCCCTTTTCCCAAAAACCCCCGGGGTTTCCCCCCTTTCGGGGGAAAAAAGGGGAAAAAATTTGGGCCCAAATCCCCTGTTTCTTGCAGTAGCGGCAAAGTATAATGTTGAGAGGGCATGGGGGTCATTTGTGGGGGTCAGCCTCTGTATACCAAACCGGTGATGAGGACACATGACAAAAACACAAAAAATAAATGTTACCCGACCGCACTTGGGGGCCCGGGGTGAGCAAGGGGCTTCATCATGGGCGGGAGAAGAGGGTGTCAGCTTCGCGCGGGCAGGGGCGCACCCAGCAAGGGGTTGTGTGGCGTGAGTCAGAAAGAAGCACATGTGAGGTGGGGACCCAAGCCCCCCAGGGGGTAAAAAACCCGCTTCGCAGGTCCAAGAAATAAACGCACAGGGCTCAGCGGGCAGCGGCGGGAGTATCACTCAGTGCGGGGGTTCGGTAAAATCCATACTCCGTGTGGCATTCTTTCAAGAGCCCGAGGAGCCGAAAAGGGATATTAGAATCAAGCAAAGGAAGCGGGCCAGGGACAACGTTTGGCACCAGGCCCTGCGTCAACACATGCAGGGCACCAATTGGTCCGGAAACGGGCTCAGAGTGGTGGTCCTTCCTGCCGCCCAGCAACACACACAGCACGCCCAGTTTGGGGACGATGCCATTGCAGCCATCAAGGCTCCACCACCTCTGCAGAAGGGGATTTTTCTCTTTGACATCATCTTCCGGTCCAGAGGCTCCTCTCCTCGCTACTCTGGCGCCACAGTCGTTCAGCGAGGGCGATTGCAAAGAGACAACATATGCGTCCAACCATCCTAAGGTGCAAACTGACCGTACCCGTCCAATTGTTGGTGCTGCAGTCCCTCCCTTTCCAAATGGGGAAACCTGCACCATTCAAGAAAAATGGCTTTTTCCAGCCGAGATGGAGAGTTCCAAGCCAATTTGTTTTCCAAAAACAGTACCACACTTCATAAAAAATTTTAGAACAGAAGGTGGCCAGTCCTTGACTTACCGATTTGTTCCAAGGGGCACGGGAGCGCGACGCTGGGGCTGAACACGGCAGGGGATAATTCCTTTACGGGCCCCCTGGGGGAATGTGCTTCCGCCCCGGCATACCAACAAATTGGCAGGAGATCCGCTTTTCCCTCCACGTTGTCAAACGGCGGGTCCTGCGCCAATTCCCCTCCCCCTCCCCACCACCACCAAACCCCTCACCTCCAAAGTACTGCTCCATCATACCACATTGTAGGCACAGCGGGGTCACGCATTTTTTACACCCTTGCCTCGGGGAACGAAGTCACACAGGGGGGGAACTGCTCCCTCATGCAGCAAGAAATCGATGTGTGGCTTTCTCCGCGCCAAATCAAAAGGAACCATGGTGACGGACAATGGGGGGAACATGGTGTCAGCGCTGCACTGAGGGGGGATGGCCATGCGCCCTGCATGGCGCAGATGTTCAATCTGGTTGTGAAAAGGGTTTTCCCGAATTTTTTCCACCGATCTTCAGAAGATTCTGAAAAAGGCCAGGAAACGTGCATTCACTTCATCCATTTTCCCACAAAGCCAGGGAAAACCCTCCTCAGTTCAGCGGCAGAACGGCCTCCCCCCAAACACCTCGATATCGTGTTTCCACCCCTTTAATTCCAGCCTGCACATTTGGACCGTTAGAACAGAGAAAGGCATTAACGATTTTTTGATGATCCAGGCGGGCAGGGATACTCCCCTTGTAACTTTGATGTCAGCCATGGACTCATGCGTGACACCTGCCTTTGTTGAGGCCATTGAGAGGGCCCCGTTATTTGTCAGCCCAGGACTACGGATAATAACTCATTCCACGCTTCATGTCCCGGAACAGATCTGAAAAATCTGTCCCGGGCAGGGGGCTGGGGACGTGGCACTACATTTTCGAGCCACATGAGTCCTGGGGACTGAAAGGGGGAGGAAAGATACAATGAAGCAAACATGTCTATGAAAGGTGGATTTTTTTACCCAGGGGGACAAGAGGAGGAGCAGAGCATCTGGAGAAGGTAATGGGGAAGAGGAAGACAGGCAGATGACCCGCAAGCACCGGGCAGTATACGTGGAGAAAGGAGGCAGGGGGTCCCTCGGGAAACCTTGGCGAGGGCCCCCAGCATCTATTTGCCTTGCATGACAGCCAATATCAGCCCGCAGAGGTACTTCTGGGTCTCCACCCATTGGACCCTCGTACCGGTCCAAAATGGGAGCCTTTTTTTCCCCGCTATTGAGAGGGAGACAAACTCAAATACTATAGGAAATCCTCCGTACAGTTGGCCGCTGCCAATTTTCGCATGCCCTCCTCTGACAAGCTGACCTGGGGTTCTTCAGCGCCCCGTGGGGGAAGGTGTGGGGGTCGGAGAGTCCAGCTCCACACACACCTAAGTCTGGAGTCACTGAGAGCACTTCCTTCACCACCTAGGAGGAGGGCAGTTTGCCCAGCAGCAGCACCCCGGAAACCTGGACAGACCCTGAACCAACAGGGGGTGCCTACTTGGGCAGCACTCTGCACCCCTTAGAAGATGCCCCTTTGGGCTACTGGGCAGCCAAACTGGATGTGTGGCCCAACTTCCAGTTTTTTCCCCAAGTCCCCGGGAAATTTATAGGGGGAAGTATTTTGAGCGGGGCAGTTTGCGTCAATAAAAAAAACCAAAAAACATTGTTGAAGACCAAAAACCTTCTGAAATTTTTTAAGCGGCACAACTTCTCCACCCCCTGAGGCCGTGCTGAAATGCGAAGTGATTGGCCCGAAAATTCGGAAACAATTTTGTTTTTCCCGAAAAAATTCGGCGAAGTTAAAGAAGAACGGGAAATTCCGCCCACCTGGCGATAAAATACGACCCTGCCCGGAAATCGCCGATTTTTTGGGGGCCGTTTGACAGCCCGATACGATGCAAGAATCGCTCTCACTATTTGACGTGGCCCCGGGCAAGGGATTTCCCACCCAAATTAAGGGGCCCAAATTTTGAAAATCCCCCCCCTTGCCGGCCCAAATTTTCTTGTCCCCCCCAGCGCTGGTTTTTAAAAGGCCCCCACCTTGGGGGTGTGGGTTGAGGCCCCCAACATATTAACACGGCCTTTTCCTTGGGGCGTGAGCAACCAGGGACCGGGGGAAAGACCGAACCCCCCTTTGGGTTTTGAAGACTCGCCCCCCCTGAAGCCCCGTTCCCACGGCACCACCCAGTCCCCCCATTTGATGCCAAGGGAATCGCCTTTGGCGGTTCACCCCAGACGGGGGGTCAGTGGCTTTTGCTACAAAAAGGGAAACCGCTTGTTTTAATACACGTGGCAGGCCCAGGGAGGGCCCTTTTCAAAAAAATGCCTTGGGGCGTCTATTACAAGCAAGGGCCTACTGGGAAATTTCTGGTCCACCTGACAATAACATTTCCGGCCCAAAAAGCCGGGAATGCCACTTTTCAGCTTTGGCTTTTGGGATGTTTTTAAAGTTTTCTTCTGCTCCCCCTGGGAAAAACCTATTTCCTGCTGGCCCTTTGGCTCATTTTCCCCTTAAAAAAAGGGTATTTTTCCCTCTGGGGGTGCTTGGGCTGGCGCGGGGGGACTAACGGGGCTGTCCTTGCTCATGCTCTGGGGCTGGGCCTGGGAACCGGGGTCTGGGGAAAGGGAGGACCCCGGAGACAGAGGGTGTGACAGTGGTTGGAAGCCCGGGATGGTGGGGCCCTTTTTCGCCAAGGGGTTCCCTCCATTTTAACTCATCATTCGCGCAGGACTAGACATGTTGGTGGGGGGTTATACACCTAAGATTCTTCCCCTCTACGGCGTTTCCCAAAAGGGCGGCATATGACATCGCTGGTGAATCAAGGCTTGCTCAAAAAAGGGGCCGGGCTTAAAGGGGTCCGGACCTTTCCGACGGGATAAGCAAGGAGGGGTTTTTTTCCGCTGATCTGGCTGGGGGAAAATCTCAACGGACTTTTGCGACCGCCCCCCCCTTTTTTTGATGTGGGACCCGACTGACACTACCCCATCGTCTTCCCTCCCGTCCGTGATTAAGCCTCCAAGAAAATTCTCTGAAAAACCACATTGTTGTCCATCCCTCATCATCATCATCCCCAGGTGAATTCCTCTCCTGACATCTGCATCCAGGAGCTGCGGGCTACAAACAACAGGCACGCAAGACGTTGCTGACCACCCGGATTTTTTTTCCGTTTTTACCGCTTTTTTTCCCTCCTCTGATGGCATCACGATTGGGCTCAAGCAGACAAAATCATCCCTTTGGCCTCTTGATCTTTTAAATGCCCTTCTAACCCCCAACTGCATTTTGCATCAAAGAGGCTTCAGAAAAAGGATTATCCACATGGTGGGGCACGGGGACATTTGGGGGCCCTTTGCTTTATGTTTTGACGGTTGCTGACATGATGATGATGACTTTTACCGGACTGGGAGGGCAGGGGGTGAACTGCTGGGTGACGTTGCATTAACCACTGAAGAACAGGTTTTGGGGACGCTGTTTGTTTCGAATTTTAAGGGGCCCCGACCCACTGACAGGGCCCGACGGGCCCGCAACCGACGATCCGCTCGCTTCGGTTTCGCCAGCACTGGAAGGAACCTTCTCTCATACCTCACCTCCATTCCTACACCCCTCTTTCCAATTACCACCTCATTTACTCCAGTTCAGAAAGTAAAATAAAAAAGGATGGGAAGGGGTTTTTGACAGTCCTTTGAAAGACGGGGAAATCACAGCTATTTTTAAAATCCCCCTAATTTCCTACAGCCACTAGGGTTTCAAAAAGAAGTGTTTCTATCGAATACCTGTGAAATCGGTCTGGTGAAGAACCGTAAAACAAAATCAACAGTGTTCTTCCTTCAGCCCCCAGGGAATCACAACTGCCCGTAGGGCTAGGGAAATTTAAAATTTTCAACAAACACCCTGCAATGAGCATCTGCGTCAAATTTAATTCATCGAGCGCAAAAAAACTATTCAAAAGTTTAAAAGGAGAAAATTTTCGTTTCTTGCAGCAAAGAAAACGAAACAGTTACTAAAAATTTTCGATCAAAAATTTTAGTACAAGTGGCTCTGTGAACAAAACTAGGGTGCAACAAAGGAAATACAACTATTTAAAAAATTATAACGGATAACAAAAGGTTTTTTTTGCACCAATGAAAAACACCAACAGTTTAAAAAAATTTTTGTATCCAAATTTAATACAAGTGGCCCTTTTTAAAAAAAACGGGCCCCACCAAAGTGAAATACACTATTTAAAAGTTTTAAAAAGGGTTTTAAAAAAAGGTGTTTTTTTTTTTTATTGGCAAAAAAAACCAACAGTTACTAAAAATTTTTGCATCCAAATTTAATACAAGGTGGGTCTTTTAACAAAACTGGCTGCAGCAAAGTAAATCACTATTTTAAAGTTATACGATAACAAAAAGGGTTTTTTTGCACCAATTAAATACACCAACATTTCTAAAAATTTTTGTATCCAAATTTAAGTACAAGGTGGCTCTTGAACAAAAATGGGGTGCAAAACCCAAAAGGAAATACAGCTATTTTTAAAATTAAACAATAAAAAAAGGTTTTTTTGCACCAAAGAAATATAATAAAAGTTTCTAAAAATTTCTGCACCCAAAATTTTAAATACAAGATGGGTCTTTGAACAAAAATGGACCCCACCATGAAATACACTATTTAAAAGTAAAAACGGATAACAAAAGGTGTTTTTTTGCACCAATGAAAACACCAACAGTTACTAAAAATTTCGTCTCCAAATTTTTAAATACAAGGTGGCCTTTGAAAAAAAAGGGGTGCGAAAAAAAAAGGACAATTTTTTCCTCCGGTGTGAGGTGTGCTGGCCAAAAAGTGGAAAAAAAAAAATTTATTTCAATGCAGGTTCAAAACGAGTCTGGACCACCGTCTGCTGTCTTTGCCCCCCCCCCCTTTCCCCTCGGCTGTACAGCCTAATGCTTTTTTTAAAATCTCTGTCTAACTAAATAAAACGAAATTCTCTAATCTACCAATTCTAAGTTCACTAATAACCATAGTTTTTTATGAATAAAGAGAAGAACTGTGTCTCTGAGCTGAGCTTTATTTTAAGACACGTACACACGTCTTCTCAGTGAGAGAAAACTAAAAAACCCGATATTGAACAGGAAATCTGTTCTATCAAAACGAGGTCATGTTTTTTTTCCAGCCAATGACAACATACACATCACAGTCAGACGTCCCACCCCAGCTCACCCTGCTCTATCCTACTGATTTGCTGGGGCCCCCAAAAGAAGGGAAGGCCCAAAATGGGGCATAGTAATAGATTATCGCCGTTGTCACCTAAAATATCATGATCGAGTTTTTTCCCGATCAGCCTAAAAAATGGGCCGATTAACTTTTTTTGTTTCTAATCGTCATCCCCTAAAGGGAGCTTTTAAAGGTACTATTTAAAAGCGTCTTTAATGCAATTAACGATTGATTGGGAGCATAAAACTGGTCTGTAGAGCCAGACTTTTAATGGTTGGTAGGGGGATCAAATACTTATTTCAGCAAAATGAAAATTTATATAATTTAAACAAAGTGATTTTTGGATTTTATTCTTTCTCTAAAATCTTAAAATTAAACTACCTTAAAATTAAGATGTTCAGTCTTGGGTCAGTGGCAAACTTACAAAATCAGCAAGGGTCAAAAAATTTTTTTCCCTTTCACCGCATATTTCGATTTCAAATACAATTAAAGTCTTTAAACCCCTTTTAACGACCCTGGATATGAGTACAACCCGGGCCGTTAAGGGGCTCCGAAACCCCCCCCCCCCCCCCCCCGCCAGCCCCGGGGGTGTTACAGTGATCCCAGCTAACACCCGGGGCAAAAAAAGCCCCGGGGGGTGGCTCCGCCGCTGGCGCTTTTTAAAAAAACCCCCGCAGACCCGGGCAAAGATGGCCGCGGCGTCTGACTAAATGACGATGGGTGCCGCGCACCGATCTTTACGGTCTCGGCATCAGCGAAACTATGCTGTGGGACCCGAGCCGGGGCAGGGTTTGGTGGGGGCCCCGTGAAACTCCGTCACTTTACATTTTTTTGGTTTCCCCCATTCCGGCCTAGCGGAAGGGGGGAAACCCCATCTTTGTACACCCAAAAACATTGCCTATGAATGCATTAGGCTGTATTAAAAATTTCCCCCCCCAAAAAGGGTCCAAAAGAAAATAGGGGGACTAAATGTTACGTAAAAAAAAAAGTTAAAATTAAAAATCACCCACCTTTTTCCCCATTTTACAAATAAAATCTTTAAAAATAAAAAAAAAAGTTACCTTTTTGGTTTATGCCGCATCCGAAAAAGTCCATCTATAAAAATAAACACATTTATCCCGTCGCGAAACCATAAAAGAAAAAAAACCCCAATCCCAAAAATTGCTTTTTTTTTGGTCATTTTACTCACTCAAAAAATTGGAATAAAAATGTTTTAAAAAAAGTCGCATGTTTTCCAAAACTGTTACGATAAAAAGTACACTTCAGCCCGCAAAAAATGCCCCCCTCATGGCCCTTTGGGTGTTAGTAAAAAAAAGTTTTTGGGTTGCACAATTGGCCCCGGGCGCAAATTTCAAAAAATAGAAAATTTTGGGAATTTTTTTTACGGTACCAAAACAAAACGGAAACCCTACATGTTAATTTTTTTGATTGTAACAACCTGTAGAATACAGATAACGCATTATATTTACGAAGTTGAACGCCATAAAACAAAACCCCAGAACATGTCGAAAATACTTTTTTTTTAACAATTTTCTCACTTGGAATTTTTTTTGGGGTTTCCCCCAATAGGTCTATAGTATAGTAACAACCCTTAAAAAAAAATCTTGTCCCACAAAAAAAAGCCCCCATGTGTCTATGTAGGTAAAAAAAAATAAAAAGTTTGGTTTTCAGAAGGGGGGAGGGAAAAAAAAAAAAGTCCCCACCAAAAAAAAAAAACCCCCGGGGCCCCTTAAAGGGTTTTAATATTTTTAAGGGGTTTTTGACTGTATTGGAAGATATAAAAGTTGTAGTTTTGCATAGCTACTGACATAGATTGAATCTGGTATTCTCACTTGTAGCAAGGGTAGTTTTGCCATTTTCTTTTCTTTTTTGGTTGTGAATTTTTTACTCGGGAAAGGCTCTTATTTTCTCTTTATTTTCTTTCGTCTCTAGTATCTATTTAATGGCCAATGATTGTTACCTACGGATCTGTGAAATACAACCCCTGTATGCCACCAATTTTTTTGACATTTTCATTGATGGACAGAACACAGGAAGAAACCATAGGGGTGCTTTTACAAGAAATATACTACGAAAAGGGGAATTTTTGTCACAAAGGGGCATGCTCATTGAGGAATTAAAGTTATAAGAAAATTTCCCGTCATTTTTTAATTTAAAATTGGGGGGATTTAATATGGGAGATGTCTTTAGTGCTTTTACTATGTTTCTATATAAAGGTGTGTATATGGCTGACAATTATGATATTATTGTATTAATGTATTTATGGATTGTGTTTTGAAGTATATACACCGTTTATTTTTCCTGACCATCACTTAGATCGTATGTAGTATTTATTAGCATTGATAAGTTGTGTCATATGGATTTCTTGAAAATTTGGTAATGTTGCAAATAGCAGGGAACGTTACAGCCTGGAGTTTGTGCACCGGGGTGAGGGGGGACTGATTTCGGCTTCGGCTGTGGTGTCCTGAACACGCTGTGCACATGCCCGGAGGAAAGAGTCTTCCAGACCTGCGCATTAGTGCGGGGCTCGGAAATGGGGGGATGGACACTGCTTCTTATGAACACAGCGCATGCGCGCAAAATATCTCAGGGGTTTGGGGTTCTTTATTTTTAAAACTAGAGGCTATAAGTGTCACCCCAAAAGGGAAACGAAAAAATGTGAAAAACCTGGGGGAAGCTAGTGTTATCCTTTCACTGGTAAGGTCCACCATTATGTTTGTACCATATTGAAGTGACATTATTCTATATGCTTTTTATACATGGGCGTATCCCTTTCTAGGGTACACCAGGGGTCTGTGATTTTTTTACTTGCTTTATATGGGCAACTCTCTGGGTATTTTACCTCATGTTTTTAATAGTTTTATAAATAAAGTTTGTTACTTTTTGATTATATACTCTCGATTGCCTTTTTCCTTTTAATTATCTATGGTTTTGGCCTCTTCTGAGAAAAAACTCCGTCCCTCTTTCAGCATATTTTATAAAAAAAAGGAATACTTTGTATGGGCAAAATATTCTTAATAAACCCTACAAATTGATTATATTGGTGTCCACGGAAACCAGCAGTTGGGTCCGCTGGACCCCCGCAAGCGGTGGTGTAAGCCACGCCAGGGAGCGGAGTCAAGTAGGTCCGGTTTTCACCAGAGCCTAACCCCAAAGCGGGATGGATTTTGCTGCGGGGGGAGTCTACCAGGCCAACCCCTACGTACTTGCTTGCGGTGGGAAACCCAAAGGTTTACGGTGGGAAAAATCGAAGGCAGGGGTCGTAGTCGGGACAAGCGTAAGGCAGGCACCGAAAAGGTTTGGGTCATAGGACGTAGGCGAAAGGTTTTTACCGGAAAATAGACAAGACAGAACTAAAAGCTTTTTTCAATAGGCAACAGGGACTAAGTTCCCGGGGGGGAGGGGTGGAAGCGCCCCGGAAATAGAGGCAGCGCCGGAATTAGCCAAAATTACCGGGGCGTTGCCCTTTAAATTTCACAGAGCCATGTGCGCACGCCCAGAGAAACGGGCGCACGCCGGCAGGAAGGAAGGGACAACGGGGGCGTGGCCAGGTGGTAACGGGCCCCTGGGGGGCGGGGGTGCGCCCCTCCCCCCGGACACCCCGGCAGTGGCGGCACTCGCTCCAATCCAGGGCACGGCAGGGCTGCGAAGGCGGCCCCGCTCAACTTTCAGCTGCGGCCTTTTCCAAAAAGTACCCAACCTTTTTAAAAATTCCCCTTTTTCGGCTTCGGGATTTCTGCACCAAACTCAGTCCCCGGATGTTGTCTTCCGGCTAAAAACCTTTTTTCCCCAGGCCAAACCCCTTTCCCTGGTAAGGGAAAAGCCGCTTTGT
>JAODAL010037777.1:0-39997 GCA_025379985.1 Phyllomedusa bahiana
CTCTGCTCTGTTTAAACTCTAAAAACTTCCTTTTTCCTACCCCCTCCTTTCTCCATAGACATCTATGGCTGGCATGTAATCTGATACTTGAGTGACCTGATTGATCAACTCAAGAGGGATTTTTGCTTTTTTTCAAGAATTATTTGGAGGGAGGAAAAGGAGCCTGATAAATTGAGAAAAAGGCATTTTTTTCTAATATGATACACAGTGGGGAAAATAATTATTTGATTCACTGGAGATTTTGCAAGTTTCCCTTCCTACAAAGAATGGAGAGGTCTGTAACTTTTATTGTAGGTACACTTCAACTGTGAGAGACAGAATCTAAAAAATCCAGAAAATCACATTGTATGATTTTTTTCAATAATTAATTTGAATTTTATTTCATGAAATAAGTATTTGATACAATAGAAATACGGAACTTAATATTTGGTACAGAAAACTTTGTTTGCAATTACTGAGGTTGGATGTTTAGTGTAGTTCTTGACAAGTTTGCACACACTGCAGCAGGGATTTTGTCCCACTCCTCTATACAGATCTTCTACAGACCTTTCAGGTTTTGGGTCTGTGGCTGGGCTACATTGAGTTTAAGATCCACCCAAAGTTTTTCAATTAGGTTCAGGTCTGGAGACTAGCTAGGCCAATACAGGACTCTGAAACACTTCTTACGGAGCCACTCCTTAGTTGCCATGGCAGTGTGTTTTGGGTCATTGTCCTGCTTATAGACCCTGCCACGACCCATCTTCAGTGTTCTTACTGAGGAAAGGATATCCTCCCTTCAGTTTGGTGCAGTCGTCCTATTTCTTTTGCAGAACCCCCTCCCACCCCCCCACCCCTCCAAAGTATTAGGTTTCCATCCCCATGCTTAACAGTTGGGATGGTTTCTTGGGGTGGTACTCATGCTTCTTCCTCCTACAAAAACAACAAGTGGAGTTGATATCAAAAAGTTCTATTTTGGTCCCATCTGAGCACATGACCTTCTCCCATGCCTCCTCTGGATCATCCAGATGATCATTGCTAAACTTCAAACGGGCCTGGACATGTGCTTACGTGCTCTGCAGAATTTTAATCCATAATGACATGATGTGTTACTAATGGTAATTTTTGAGACTCTGGTCCCAGCTTTATTCAGGTCATTGACCAGGTCTTCCCTTGTAGCTCTGGGCGGATTCCTGACCTCTCTCAGAATCATCCTTAACCCATGAGGCGAGATCTTGCATGGAGTCCCAGGTCGATTGAGGGCATTTTTGTGTTTCTTCCATTTTCTAATAATTGCGGCAACAGTTGTTGCCTTCTCACCAAGCTGTTTGCCTATTGTCCTATAGCTAGGAGGGGTTCTTAAAGAAAAGCTAACAGGTCTGAGAGCACCCAAATTCTTGCTGGTTGGTAGGTGACTACGTACTTCTTTCATGTAATAAAATGCAAATTAATTATTTTAAATCCTTAAAATGTGATTTTCTGGATTTTTTTTAAGAGTTGGTCTCTCACAGTTGAAGTGTACTTGTGATATAAATTACAGACCTCTCCATTCTTTGTAGGTGGGAAAACTTGCAAAACCACCAGTGTGTCAAATGCTTATTTTCTCCACTGTATTAAAGTTCCTTGTATTATCTTGTACTATGGATTTATGCAAAGTTTGTTGAAACAATAGTGACCACTGAAGAGCTGTATCCACAAGACAGTAACAGATTTTTCAGCAAAATTATTAGCTTTCTTATTATTAGAAAACATTGAAGCAATACAATTAGTTGCATATATACATATACCTCTCATGTATGTAGAAACTAAAAGAAGAGAGTTTGGTTGGGAATATCTTGCATTTAGACAGTCTCTTAATAGATTGGAGGTTAAAGAATCCATTATGGGATAGAAGCCCAGGGAAAATGAGTTGTACTTGGCTTGAAAACTGTCTAGAGGATAAAATGTAGAGATTTGTTATTAATGGACTACCTCCGGCTTCTGTCCTCAGTCCACTGCTTTTTAATTTGCTTACTAACAGCACTGTATGTCTGCTGATGGCACAAATTCTAAGCAGATATTTTATAAATGGGGTCGGGGAGAATAAGTGACATCAAAAGTTTAACAAGAAGGCAAACCAAGCAACCCGCACTGCACGGGAGCAAATTAATTGATTTCTGTAGTGGAATTGAGTTCGACAGAAATTACTGTTGACTGAGGGTTTACACGATAACTCTTGTATGGTAACTTAACATGAACTGATGAATTTAAAAGAACAATAATGTAAAATAATATAAATGACAATATAAATGACAATCAGGGTTGTTTATAATTTATAATTATCTAAATATATTGTCTCCATTTTTTTTCTTCTTTTATAGCAGGACATCTAAATTCTCAGTTGTCAAGTGATTTACTTTTCCTGGGTTTGCAAGTTAAAAAAGATAAAATCAGCATATTTTAAAATTGTGCATAGTTATGTCTGGAGCAAATATTTCTCTAAAATACTGTCTGGAGCAAAAAGCTCCCCTCAACATTTTTCACTCTGTTAACTGTCTACTCTTAAGAAATGTCTGTGGGAATCCGAGTAAAGAAAACACCTTCCTGGCAGAATATGATATTCTTCAACATGGGCCACCTTCTCTCACTTGAATCTATATTTTGCGGTTAGGTAAGGAATCTAGTTTGAGTGGTTCCAGTAGTAAGTGGAAATGTCCATCGTCTGAGATCAGGGTCAGAAGAAAAGTATCTTAGGTTATTCTACTTTACTTTACATATTTTCCTATACAGTTCATGTGCAATACACATGTGTACTTTGCACTAGAATTATCTATTGCTGAAGAAAAATATGACATAGTGGGGATAACTGAGACATGGCTGCAAGAGACCTGTGACTTAGCAGTTAGCTTACAGGATTAAAGCTTATTTAGAAGAGATCATAAAAATCAGAAGGGGAGAGGTGTATGTCTTTTTAAAAATCCTATCCGAAGCCAACAGTACGGGATGATACAGGGAATAAACAAGTGGAGTCACTAAAGGAAGCTATACATGGGGGTAATAACAATAATAAAATTCTATTAGGGGTCTGCTATAGACCACCAAATATAACAGAATCCATGGAAGATGTAGTCCTGAAACAAATAGATGAGGCAGCTACCCATAATGAGGTTGTTAACATGGGCAACTTCAACTACCCAGGCATAAACTAGGAAACTGAAACCTGTAGCTCTCATAAAGGAAACAGGTTTTTGTCAATAACTAAAGATAATTACCTTTCCCAACTGGTGCAGGAACCGACTAGAGGGAAGGCCATTTTGGCGCATAAACTATATGCCTGTAAGTTTAATCTCTGTTGTAGGTAAATTGTTTGAAGGTTTTTTAGAAGATGCTATACTGGAGTATCTCAATGAAAATAAATGTAAAACTCCATGCTCCAGCATGGGTTTATGAAGGATCGGTCATGTTAAACTAATCTCATCAGCTTCTACGAGGAGGTTAGTTCTTGACTGGATTGAGGTGAGGCATTGGATGTCACATATCTAGATTTTTCTAAAGCATTTGATACTGTGCCACATAAAAGATTGGTAAGTAAAATAAGAATGCTTGGATTGGGGAAAATGTAAGTGGGTAAGCAACTGGCTCAATGATACAAAACAGAGGGTGGTGATTAATGTTACTAGTGGGGTACCACAGGAGTCAGTATTGGGCCCTATCCTCTTTAATATATTCATTAATGACCTTACACATGGATTCTATATTAGAAAATCAATCTTTGCAGATGGTACTAAGCTCTGCAAAGTAATCAACACAATAGAGAATAATGTTCTATTACAAAGGGATCTGGATAAGTTGGAGATCTGGGCAGAGAAGTGGCAGATGAGGTTTAACATGGATAAATGCAAGGTTCCATAATTACTTGTTAAAAGAAAAAAAAACAATGGGTAAAAGTAACATGGAGAAGGACTTGAGAATCTGAGAAGAAGCAGAGTCAGGCAGCAGCTTCCAAGGCACACAGGATCCTGGAGTGCATTAAAAGTGGAATAGAGGCAAACAATGATAACATCATTCTCCCATTATACAAGTCACTGGTTAGACCATACATGGAGTATTGTGGACAGTTTTGGACACCAGTTCACAGGAAAGCTTATAGAGCTTGAACAGGTACAAAGGCGGGCAACAAAAATAATAAAAAGACTGGGTGGACTGCAATACCCAGAAAGATTAGCAAGATTGGGGTTATTTAGTTTAGAGAAAAGACGGCTTCAGGAGGACATATGTTTAAATATATCAAAGGTCAATATAGAGATCTCTCCCAAGATCTATTTATACCCAGGGCTGTATCTAGAACAAGGGGGCATCCTCTACGTCTTGAGGAAAGAAAGTTTCTACATAAACATAGAAAGGGATTTTTTACTGTAAGAGCAATGAGACTGTGGAACTCTCTGCTAGAGGAAACTGTCATTGTGAATTCACTAACAGAGTTCAAAAAGGGCTACATACCTTTCTAGTGTATAATATTATAACAAGTTATAGTGATTCTGGAGAAGGGTCGCTTATCCAAGGATTTATTCTAATTGCCAGATTGGAGTTGGGAAGGAATTTTTTCCCTAAAATGAGGACAATTGGTTTTTACCTCATGAGATTTTTTGCCTTCCCTTGGATCAACAGTAGAGCATAATAGGCTGAACTGGATAGACATCTGTTTTTTTGGCCTTACAAACTATGTAATTACTGTACATATCGTTCTAAACAGTTCATGTGCATTTGCCATGAAACCTGCATGTCATGTGTGGGTTCCAATGTAAAATTTGCTTTGGATTTTATACTTTGCAATGCAGGAAGTTAAACCCTTAGCAAGACCAATGCAAACTTGCATTTAAGACTTGCAGATTTTGCAGCAGATTTGTTTGTAGCAGAAAATTATACCATATATGAATCTTCCCCTATACATGTATTTGTCTCCTCTAAATCCAGTTGATTTTCGTAAGGAACTACAGATTCAATGGGCAGCTGTCACTTTGTTCATTTGATTAATATTAGACTCCTAGTACGCAAGGGAAATTTCCTATTTTCACCTTCACATTGTGACAGGAGTACAAATGGGAGATGGATAATCACATCAGTGGGTCTTATGGAATAACCGGGCAGACAACATTCATGGAGTTAATGGGAAAGAAAGCAACAACAGCTCCATTAGCAGACCTAAAGTCTTGTTGGATGTGTGAAAAAGTTAGCATGGACAATGTATAAGATCCTCAAAGTATTACACATTGGTGGGATATTTATCAAAACTAGTGCAATGAATTGAGGGTGCCCACAACAACTTGCTTTCAGTTCTGTCTTCGATTTTCCTTGTCCCTCAGCCAGTCATCCGTGATTTGTATAGAAGTGCTGGGGAACCATTGGTGGCAAAGAAATAAGCCTCCTGCCTTAGTCATGTCATTGGTGATTCAGTGAAGAGACAAGGGAAGACCTATAAGAAGGTACGGTATATTCTTGTAATAGATTTTGATCAGTCTCACCTGCCTTAGAATTATCACTTAGACAAGGCAACTCTGTAATGTGAAATTGCAGCACCAAAGCCTGGAAAGATAACTAAACTACTGGACATCAGGTGTTTAACAACATGAAATAAGCCATCAACTCTTAGCTACCCTCGACCACCAAGGATAATCTAATTTATTCCTTAGTGACCCTCATTCAAAAAGTTTTCTAACTGGTGGCTCAGGAGTAACACATGGCTGCTGGAAGATTTAGATGCTATAGTATATAAGTAGCACTAGAAATGTCATAGTATTATACTATATCAAACTATATCACTGACAGTTGATACTAGTGTGAGAACCATATCACTAGGCCATTACTTTTATGGGCCTTTTTCTTTTATTACTCAATGTGGCTATATACCATCTGTTATTTTTGACCGTGACTCCCAACCTAAGGCTATATTCACACATAGCAGAAATACAGTGGAATTTTCCTGCCGATTTTCTTAGTTCAAAGCTGTTATGTATAATGATAATTTACAAAACTTCTCCATATGCCAATTATATTTTTTCACTCAGCCTAGAGGTTGGTCAATGGTAGTCTAGATATATATTTTTTTAATACCCATTCCTTATACAGCAGAAATTTATTCCACAGCTTTAATGGCTGGGCCCCAAGGTGAAGGAGCCACATCCGTATTAAATCGTGGCTGCCAATGTACACACAAGTTTGCAGGTGACATCACGGTTTCCATCAAACTCATACAGACATTGGCGGAAGTGGTTTTGTCCACATACCGATGCTGCACCATGGGACCCCAGCCTGTAGAACATTATGTTATAAATGCAATTAGCTGCATATGTGGTAGCATTAATCAAGAAAATGTATAATGGTATAATTTGGGAACGTCCACACAAATTAGTAAAATGATTTGCAACTTCATTTTCTTTTTTACAAACCAAAATGCACATCAAAACTGTGCCTAACCTGTCCCATCACTTTCAATGTCCAACATACAGAACAGTTTATAGATCATCTTCCATATCTGCATTGCCCACCAAAAAATATGCTCCTGTCAATTATTTATGCATTTGCACAGGAACAAGAACTTTGATTACCCCCAGTGAATGGAGCTAATCCATGTAAAGAGTTAAGTGAAGTAAGCAGCAGAAATTCAGAGGTGTCCCACAGATTTGTGCTGCAATTTTTTGAATGAAAAATACACCATAAATCCAGCCTAAATAAACCAATAGCTCAAAACGCTTTGTAATATATCCTCTTAAAAAAATACTTGTCTCTATTTATCAGGCTCCTTTTCTTCTCCCTTCTAAACTTATCATTCAAATTGAAAGAACTGCTAAATTCCATCTAGAGACGGATCAGCTAAATGAAGTATCAGCATAGATCTACTCATAGAAGTCTATGGTGAGAGGAGGGAAAGAAGGGGGACGCTATAGAGTAAGGCTATGTTCACAAGAGCAATGAGCCCTATGTTGACCATAAACTTTTGAATACCTGCTAATAGGTATTCAGATCTATACTGCAGTGTAGCCCCTGTGTATCATAGGTTAAAACTCAAATGTAATCAACTTGCTACTGTACACAAATATAGTCAGAAGATCACTTTCAGCTCACATGAACGTGCTCGGTAAAACGATCCTCTCTCTGATCATCAAGGATAAACCGCTTCAACAATGAGTAACCGCGTCAGTAGTTTCATGTTTTTCTCTGCTGTTTGATGATCTGGACATGATTTTATAATTTACAGTGGAGAAAAAAAGGATTTAGTCAGCCACCAATTGTGCAAGTTCTCCCACTTAAAAAGATGAGAGAGGCCTGTAATTGACCTCAACTATGAGAGACAAAATGAGAAAACAAATCATGAAAATAACATTGTCTGATTTGGAAATAATTTATTTGCAAATTATGGTGGAAAATAAGTATTTGGTCACATACAAACAAGCAAGATTTCTGGCCCTCACAGTCCTGTAGCTTCTTCTTTAAGAGGCTCCTCTGTCCTCCACTCATTACCTGTAGTAATGGCACCTGTTTGAACTTTTATCAGTATAAAAGACATCTGTCCACAACCTCAAACAGTCACACTCCAAACTCCACTATGGTGAAGACCAAATAGCCATCGAAGGACACCAGAAACAAAATTGTAGCCCTGCACCTGGCTGGAAAGACTGAATCTGCAAGAGGAAAGCAGCTTGGTGTGAAAAAATCAATTGTGGGAGCAATAATTAGAAAATGGAAGACATACAAGACCACCGATAATCTCCCTCGATCTGGGGCTCCACGCAAGATATCACCCCGTGGGGTCTAAATGAGCACAAGAATGATGAGCAAAAATTCTAGAACCACACGGGGGGATCTAGTCAATGACCTGCAGAGAGCTGGGACCAATGTAACAAAGGCTGCCATCAGTAACACACTACGTCGCCAGGGACTCAGATCCTGCAATGCCAGATGTTTTCCCTCTGCTTAAGCCAGTAGATGTCCGGGCCTGTCTGAAGTTTTCTAGAGAGCATTTGGATGATCCAGAAGAGTATTGGGAGAATGTCATATGGTCAGATGAATCCAAAGTAGAAATGTTTGGTAGAAACATGTCATGTTTGGAGGAGAGAGAATGTTGAGTTGCATCCAAAGAACACCATACCTACTGTGAAGCATGGGGGTGGCAATATCATGCTTTGGGGTTGTTTCTCTGCAAAGGGACCAAGATGACTGATCCATGTACATGAAAGAATGAATGGGGACATTTATCATGAGATTTTGAGTGCAAACCTCCTTCCATCAGCAACGGCATTGAAGATGAAACGTGGCTGGGACTTTCAGCATGACAATGATTCCAAGCACACCACCAGGGCAACGAAGTAGTGGCTTCGTAAGAAGCATTTCAAGGTACTGGAATGGTCTAGCCAGTCTCCAGATCTCAACCCCATAGAAAACCTTTGGAGGGAGTTGAAAGTCCGTGCTGCCCAGCGACAGCTCCAAAACATCACTGCTCTAGAGGAGATATGTATGGAGGAATGGGCCAACATACCAGCAACAGTGTGTGCCAACCTTGTGAAGACTTACAGAAAATCTTTGACCTCTGTCATTGTCAACAAAGGATATATAACAAAGTATTGAGATGAACTTTTGTTATTGACCAAATACTTATTTTCCACCATAATTTGCAAATAAATTCTTTCCAAATCAGACGTGATTTTCGGGATTTGTTTTCTCATTTTGTTTCTCATAGTTGAGATCTATCTATGATGCCAATTACCGGCCTCTCTAATCTTTTTAAGTGGGAGAGCTTGCACAATTGGTGACTGACTAAATACTTTTCCCCCACTATACCAATAAAATTTTTGTTACTTCTTTACCTCCTTAAATCTGCTTAATAGTTGCGTTTTGTGCTGGTTATCCATTTTTGTTGAAGTCGTTCAACTTACTATTGTGTGTGGTCTGTTTTGAGCCATATAGATTTTATTTGCTATATGTAAAAAAGCAGTACAAGATTAACACAGTGTAAAACTAAGGAATGTAGCTGCATGTACATCACTTTATCACACTACAGTAATTCTATATTTGCATTTAAGCACAATGTAGTTGCACAAGTTTGTCTCATACTTTCCTCTAATGCAAATTTGCTTAAAATCTAAAATAGGTAAAAATCAAAAGTGACATCTCTACCATTGTTTGAATTCCTTCACATGTATGTAAAACAGCTTGTCTTAGCAGCTGTAAAGAAATTGCTGACAGGCTAGCTTCCAGTTGAACGACATGATGTAATTGTTGGTATAGCCGCAACAATTTTAAGTACGTGTGCAAAGATTCCCCTTACATTCAACTTCTAATCGCTATGGGCAGCCAGTTTGAGTTGTGCATAGCATTAGCTGTAGACCAATACTGGCGACATACACTACACGTTTATCATAAGCTCATTATTCTTCAAGGCATGTGCCTATAGTAAATGCAAAGAGGGACACATTGTCATTTTTTTTTGTTTAGCCACACTTTTACCTATGCCCAATCACACCTAGCGTGTTGCGGCAGACCACTGCCAAACAAACAGTGGTACTGCTAGAGTCTTTACAGATACACATCCACACTATTACAATAATACATTATTTATACAAAGTCGAGTCACACTATTATAACCACTTCCTACTTTCGACATTGGCAAAGCGTAGCTCATAAAGGAAGTCATGTGTGATGTGTCATGAGCTGGCTTGGTGGGTATATAAGGTGTGCAATAGGCTGTCTGCACACATATCCATCACTGCGGTCATGAGTACAAGGGGTGATTTAGCATAGTTGCAAAAGATGATTATTGGCTTTCGGGCCAAGGGTGACAGTATTTCTGAAAATGCAGTTTGTAAACTGAAGTGATAAAGCGTAGTGTGAGTAGATAAATGGCACCATTGTGAACAAGTGACTTGGAAACTTCGGAGCACCATGTGCCATTGGTGTGAGAGGTGAATGACGGCTACCTAAAAGGCAGACCGACATACTACAGTGGAGCAGTTCAGGACCAAAATGAACCAGGGGACTACTAGACATATGTATAATACAACATTTCAGCGAACGCAACTGCATATGGGGCTCCGAAGCAGACAAATGTTCACTGCACCTCTGCTAACCAGGTTGCAAAAAAGGCTTCAATTTTCACAGTAGTGTTGGAACTGTACCTTTACTGATTGCCAGATGGTTGTCTTCGCTAATGAGTCACGATTTATGCTTCATCGAATGGCTGTGTCAGGTGGGAAACATCAGAAAATAAACAACCTACAAACGTTACTGGAAGAACACAAGCTTGTAGTTTTAATGTTATGGGTATAGCACTCTCAACCAATTTGGATTTCAATCCATCCTGGAAAATTACGTACACCCATATATACCGATTATTCTCCTTCATAACACAGTGAGTGGAGCTGATACCAAAAAGTAATATTTAGGATCGATTTTGACCACATGACCTTCTCCCATGCCTCCACTGGATCATCTTGATGGTCATTGGCGAACTTCAGATAGGACGCGACATGTGCTGGCATGAGCAGATGGACTTTGCATGCCTTTAGGATTTTAATCCGTGACGACATAGTGTGTTACTAACAGTAATCTTTGAGATGTGGTCCCTATTCAAGTCTTTGACCAGGTCCTCCCGTGTAGTTCTTGGCTGATTCCTGATCTTTCTTGAAATTATCCTTACTCCAGGAGGTGAAATTATGCATCGAGCCCCAGACCAAGTAAGACTGACAGTCATCTTGTGTTTCTTCCATTTTCTAATAATTGCGCCAACAGTTGTAGCCTTCTCACCAAGCTGCTTTCCAATTGTCCTCTATTCTGAAACTAAACCTCACTAAACCTGAACTTCTTGTCTTTTCGCCATCTAGTTACTACACCCCCCCCCCCCCGGCTATTGCTGTTTGAGGATTTGGTACCACCAGTACTCCTAGGCAGCGGGCCCCGTTCGGGGGATTATAGTAGATTCTGATCTGCCCTTTCACCCCACATATCCAATCCCTTGCCCGCTCCGCACCTGCACCTCAAGAACATCTCCAGAATCCGACCGTTTCTCACTGTGGAAACAAACCCAAAATCTCATTTTGGCTCTTATTCTTTCTAATCTTGACTACGTAACCCTTTCTAATCGTCTCCCTCTCTGCAAACTCTCCCCTCTTCAATCTGTCCTAGCAGCAGGGAGGCTCATCTTCTTTCCAGCCGCTATACTAATGCCTCTACCCTGTGTCAGTAACTGCACTTGGTTGCTCATTCAGTACAGGATACAGTATAAACTCATCACTCTCACCCATAAAACTCTCCACAGCGCTGCATCCCTCTACATCATCTCCCTCGTCTCTGTTTTACCACCCGACCTGCTCTCTCCCCCTCTGCTGCGATAAACAGGTTACACTCACAAAAACATCCAAACCTCCCAATGCCCGTCTCCAAAGATTTCACACGTCAGCACCAATTCTCTGGAAAAAATGCTACCCACGGTCGTCAGGCACATTCCCCAACCCTCATAGTTTAAGAGGGCCCTGAAAAACATCTTCTCAGTCTGGCCTACCAAGATCCCTAACTGCTATCACCCCCACATTTGTTTACTCCCCCACACTAGGGCACTCACAGGCACTTATAAAGTATATAGATGTACTGTCAGGGTGCAGGGTTCATCCATTTTTTCATGTAAACACCCCCTATTTTATGAAACGCTGGGACCATTGTAAATTGGCACTTCTTTACCGTTTTGTTTCACCCATACACCCTAATAGAAATTTTAAAGCTCTCCCCGAGCAGGGGCCCTCAAACCTTGTTTCTCATTTGTTTTGTACTTTTAATGTGTAATGTCTGTACGTATACCCTCAAATTTGTAAAGTGATGTGGAATATGTTGGTGCTATATAAATAACAATTATTATAATTATTATTATTAGTCCATCAGAGCATTGTGCAGGTCTACAATTTTGTCCCTGGTGTCCTTAGACAGCTCTTTGGTCTTGGTCATGGTGGAGAGGTTGGATTGTGATTAATAGTGTGGACAGGTGACTTTTATAAAGGTAACAAGCTCAAACAGGTGCAATTAATACAGGTAATAAGTGCAGGAGGGTTTTTACAGAAAAACTAACAGGTCTATGAGAGCCAAAATTTTTGCTGGTTGGTAGATGATCAAATACTTATTTCATGCAATAAAATGCAAATTAATTATTTAAAAATAATACAATGTGATTTTCTGGACTTTTTTAGATCCGGTCTCTCACAGTTGAAGTTTACCTACAATAAAAATTACAGACCTCTCCATTTATAAAGGTAGGAAAACTTAAAAAAACACAAGTGAAAAAAATACTTAATTTCTCCACTGTATTAACAAAGTTACATGAATGCACAGTTAGATGAAACATTAGAGACCAATGAAGATCTGAAGACACAAGACAGAACCAGATACTTATTTTGCCTACTGTATATTGTTTGGAAAAGCATGATCAAGACTTTCAAGTGCTACCATGATTCCTATTTTCCCAGACTTAAACCAAATTAAGCATCTGTGGTACCACCTTGATCATCATGTTTGCTCTATCGAACATCTCACACACCCTACAGCAGCTGTAGGATGCACTGCCATCAGCATGGTTCTAGATACCTGTGACAACCTATAAGGACCATTCTGAGTCACTCCCAGCCTGTCCAGCTGCTTTCTATACTGCACACAACGGTTACTCTGGATATTAGCTGGTGGTCCTAATAATGTGACTCAGCTGTGAATATCAAACACAACAAAGTTATATGCTAATTTTCTATGTATGATACCTTTAGATAATAGTCATAGTTACTAAATAATACCACTATACAAAGAACCATACTGTTACTGAACAATCCAGGGTACCAAGACCAATATTACTAATAATATCACTATACAAGGGCCAAATATCACCAATACATAGTGACTGAATAATACCACTGCACTGCTCCTGAATATAAACCATTGTACTAAGGCCAATATTACCACCATTCAGTGACTGTATAGTAGATAGCAGTTGTACACAGGCAATCTGTGATATATGTGATTACAGTACAGTTACATTCAGTTACTCACAGGTGACATCTTCTCTGATTGTAGTTGTTTGCATTCTCTTTCCTTTTCCATTTGACCCAGAAGGCATGACGACTTCATGCACAACGACTTGCTTCAGCTATCACACAAACTTAGGATCCTCCCGTTTCCAGCACCCTCCCTCAATATACAAACTACCATCCATAGAGCCCCCAATGGTAACAATGCTTCCTTTGGGGTCTATACAATAACAGTACCCCCAAATAGTAAAAGCACTCTCACCTAGTTATAGGGCCTATTTTCGTCCTCTGGTTGTGGTCTTTTATGTCCACGTATATTACGTAAGCAGAACACTGTTATCGTAGGTAGCTTTCCCAATTTGGCAGACAAATAGGTAAGCAGATCACCCTATGAGGTAGGTACGTAACCTCCCTTCCTCCATAAAGGAGGTACTTACCCATTATGTAGGTAGATTTTGGTGGCGCACGCCTAATTGAGTAACCCCCCACGCCCTTTGTTATAGTGCACTCTTTGTACTAATTTAAAAAAAAATTAAATTCCATTCCCAAGCTTAACCACTCTTCTGACTGCTCTCTGGTACAGGCAGGGTGATTTTTAGTCTTAAACATTTCTGCAACAAATGTGCTCTGTGTGATCATCCCCTTAAAGGGTTTCCCAGTTATAAAGTTGGGGATGCAAAGAGACCCAAAAAAACAAAATTTTGGCATATTTTTTCCTATAGAGTTCACCATACAGAATAATGTTATATTTTAACAGACTAGACTTTTATAGACGCGACAATAGCAATTATGTTTAACATAAAAATTTTTATTTGTAAAATGACAACGGGGAAGGGGTTTGAATTTGTAATATTTGATTGTTTTTATATTTTTTTTTAAGTTTTAGCTTGGGTACTTAATCAATGGAGGGTGCAATAGTAATATATTGCAGAACACTATACAATAATGGAACTCACGTTGCTAAGGCAGCCATGGAGGCCTTCATTAGGCCCCCTGGTTGCCATGGCAACAGGATGGCACCCCACAATCTCATCCCTTGCACACAATCACTGGCCTCAGTGGTCGTGTGTTGCACATGCACCCACTGTGGCCACTAATTGGCTCACAGCCATGTGAGCAATGAACAAGACATCACTGCTAAGAAGCCGGCGGAGGACAACGGAGCTTCAGTGGTGCTGGAATGTCAGGAGCAGGAGAGGTACATACAATTTAATATTTTATCTTAAAGCAGGGGGATGGTGGGAAATTTTTTTACAGATGTAGTAAACCCCTTTAACGGCTGTAGCAGGCAAGTTAAAGGGGTGTTCCCTTCTTGCACTTTAATGGCATATCTATAGGATAGGCTATTGAAGATCCACAGCTATCTCAGGAACGGGCCCCTAAAAGTCTCTGTACTGAATGGAGATTCGGTCGTGCTTCCACACAACTCTGCATTCTGTTCTATGGGGGTGCAAACAACTCTTTATTCTATATGGAGACTTTCAGGGATACATTCCTGAGATAAGTAGGGGAACCACCTCTGGGACCAGCATCTATTATACTTTAAAGGCACATCCTATCGATACGCCATCAAAATGCAAGATGGGAACAACTCTATAATAACTTAATGTACTCACTTTGCCATGTTTCTGCCGGGTGTAGGCTCCCCCATTCTTGAACACAGTGATATGTAACAACAGTCTGAAGAAAACCTTTTCATACAAAATAAAAGGAAAGCAAAGACTTAAAAATGTAACCATCAATGACTAAAGATTTAATGAAGGATTTTACGATAATTATTTTTCAGAATGTAATCTACTTTATAGTTCTTCGAATCCAATGAATGTCGCTCCTCAGTCCACTGTGATTTTGCTTTCCTGATGCAAGCAGTAGAATACAAATATTTCCCAGAGTGAGCGGCTATTGAATAACATTAATTCAGCCTTGAAGGGAAATTTAATGTATGTTACCTCAAACATAAAGTTTTATTCCAAAATCCATTTATCCTGTAATGTGTCTGGAGATCTGCAATTTTTGGAAACATATTCAAGAAAAATGAATGTCTATACCAAGAACACTTTATATTACCGAGATATATGAACATACATAAGTAGAATATACTGTGACACTAAGATTTTTTTTTATTGGAGGTAGGGGTATTATACACATGTGGTGTGCAGAACTATGGCTGCACTTACAGTATACATTAAAAAAGCCATAATAATTAAACCAGGTGAAGTGAATATCATCGTTTATCTCTTTACAATGGCAGCTGTCAAGAGGATGCGTAGAAAGGCAAGTGAATGGTCGGTTCTTCGAAGCTGATGTATTGGATTGTTAGTAGCTAGTCTATTACATTATCTTAGTAGTCTATTGGGCATTCAATATTCTATCATTTTAGGGTAACCAATCAAAAAACCTCAATTTAGTTTTGATGACATAATACTAATTACAGGTGTTGTATCACCTAATTTTATAAATGTTCTCTGTGTAAGATATACAGTTTTAGGACTTCTCAGTTGAGTTTCTTAGCATATGGATGTTATGGATGGGAACAAAGGTTATATATGTGTGATTCTGTGTGTCTCCATTTTATTGTATTAGTTAGTAAAACACCTCATATGCCTTTATATTATGGCACGTAAAAGCTGCCTGTATATCTCTAGTCTCTAATGTGTTAACAAGATGGCCGCCACATAATGTGCTTGTAGAGAAACCACCGTATAATCCAAGATGGCGCCTCCTCTGAGGTTACGCCACATGTTCAGACATTCCTGAGCTGTAGGGAGTACGCCTCAGCCAAGGATGTAACCAATAACAGCTAACAGCTCGGCCCATGTGACGCTTTCTTAACTCAGTAACCTTCAAAAACTATAAAAAAAACTGCCATTTTGTGAATAAAGACAGAAAGTGTATTCACAGCTACAAGGCATGTTGGGATTTTCTTTCTCGGTGCTGCACCTTTACTTGTCCTAGGATAATTTGGAGACCCCACTAGGATGAAGAGCCCCTTTGAGGTTCCATCCATATTATTGACATGTTTCTATATGTTTCTCAGATATGCCTCGTTCTTGCACTAACAAAGTGTTTAGTTTTTGCTACATATGCAGAGATGTCACATTTGTGTTACAAACGCACAACTTGACTACCATGATAAGGTAGTAGTCACCACTCTCATATCCTCCCTGTCTCACAACCCCAGACAACTATTTAACACTTTCAACTCTCTCCTCCGTCCACCAGCACCATTTCCTCATCTCTCCTTTCAGCAGACGACTTTGCCATTCACTTCCTACACAAAATCAACCTCATCAGAGAAAGCTTCAGCCCACAGTCCCCAACATCCTCCCCTATATCTGCACAATTCTCTTCCCCCTTAACTTGCTTCCCCACTGTTACTCATGATAACTTTTCTTCTCGACTGTCCAAATCCAACCTCACTACCTGTAATCTTGACCCACTGCCATCCTACCTCATCCCTGACCTTAGTGCTGCTATAATCCCAGCCCTTACCCACCTTTTCAACCTCTCGGTAACCTCTGGCATCTTCCGCCTGTGCTCCGCTCTGCTAACCTGCCTGCTAGGCCTTAAGCCGAGCAGGCGCCGGCGCACAGTGCTGACGTGGACGACGCGATGACGTCATATCGCACCGCCCGCGCCGAGCACAGACTGACCAGGAGCTAAGCTGTGAGGGAGCGTGGGGCAGGTGAATAAGTGATTTCTTATTTTCTTTTACATTAAAGTACCCTGGCTGCCTGACCCTGGCTACCTACCTGACCTTGCCTGGCTACCTACCTGACCCTGCCTGGCTACCTACCTGACCCTGCATGACTGCCTACCTGACCCTGCATGGCGGCCTACCTGACCCTGGCTACCTACCTGACCCTGGTTACCTACCTGACCCTGGCTACCTACCTGACCCTGGCTACCTACCTACCTGACCCTGCATGGCTACCTACCTGACCCTGGCTACCTACCAGACCCTGGCTACCTACCAGACCCTGGCTACCTACCTGACCATGGCTAACTAACTGACCCTCCATGGAAACCTACCTGAACATCCATGGTTACCTACCTGACCATGCCTGGCTAACTACTTGACCCCCCTATACCTTATCCTGACCTGGCCTGGCTACCTATATGACCCCCTATAGCCTACCTGACCCTCCTATAGTTTACCTGACCCTGCCTGGCTACCTAAATGATCCCCCTATAGCCTACCTGAACCCTGCCTTCCTGCATGACCCTCTACAGCCTACCTGAACCTTGCCTGTCTGTATGACCCCTAAGCCATGGCCTGTACCCGCTCTCCCACCCTTGGGAAGTTTGTCTAGAGGTGGGGGGCAGGGACTGAGGTGATGGAAAAGTGAGGATTCTAAGATTTTTGTGTCTAAATCAGTAGGGACAAGTGGTGGCCTGGAGAAGTCATCATGGCGGTCTGGACTGGATGCAGAACAAAAGAGAAAGTCAACGACTTGTCAGAGAAACGTCACCTGTGAGTCTCAAGACATAACTGCCCTATAATCACTTATATGTCAGCACAGCCCATGTACATATATCTACCACTATATGGTCACTGTATGGTTGTAATATACAGTCTGTAGGGCACCTGTGTACACTTGTATCTACCACTGTATGGAGCTAATATACAGTCTGTAGGGCACCTTTGTACACTGGTTTATACCACTATATGGTCACTATATGGTGGTAATATAGGTCTTTTTTATATACAGATCTTTATTCAGCAATAGTATAAGAGTATTATTCAGTCACTGTTTGGTGGTAATTTGTGGTGTTCTTGCGGTATAATAAGGTCCATATGTAGTAGCGCTATTGGTAATGTTGATCTAGGTATAGTGGGATTCGTCTGGTAGCAGATGGTGAAATCTATGGTGAGGTGTTCACTCCTCGTATTATCTAGTGATTGCATGACCTAAGAAGTCCTGGTAAATGTTTGTGGTCGGGGAGCAGGGGTGAGAAGGGGGGGCCCAGGCTTCTCTAGTTACGCCCCTGCCTCCCACCTCTCCTCGACCCACTACAATCTGGTTTCCGACCCCACCACTGTACCGAAACAGCCCTAACCAAGGTCACCAATGACCTAGCAACAGCTAAAGCCTCACGCCATTACTCTGTTCTTCTCCTTCTAGACCTGTCCTCTGCCTTTGACACCGTCAACCACTCCATCTTGCTTCAAATCCTCTCCTCCCTCGGCATCATGGACTTGGCTCTTTCCTGGATCTCCTCATACCTTAGTGAGCAGACATTCAGGGGTCAGTTCTGGGCCCCCTAATCTTCTATTTTTACACTCTTGGCCTTGGTCAGCTCATAGCTTCATACGGCTTTCACTACCATCTATATGCTGACGACACACAACTCTACATCTGGCCCAGATGTTACCTCTCTTCTCTCCCGGATCCCAGACTGTTTATCGTCCATTTCCTCCTTCTCCTCCCGTCTCCTAAAACTAAACATGGAGAAAACTGAATTCATCATCTTTCCACCGTTCCACTCTATCCCTACACCTGATCTCTCGATCACAGTCAACGGCTGTACACTGTCTTGGGATAATCTTTGAGTCCTCCACTCTGCCAATCCCTTCACTGACTACCCATTGCCCAGTGACCTCATTTCAAATTACTAACCATGACCTAAAAGGCTCTCCATAACCTCTCTCCTCCATACACCTCTGCCTTAATCTCCAGATATCTCCCCTCACGCAATCTCCGCTCCTCACAGGATCTTCTTCTCTGCTCTCCTTTTATCAGCTCCTCACATAACCATCTCCAAGACTTCTCCCGTGCTTCACACACACTCTGGAACTCACTGCCCCAACACATCAGACTCTCCACTACCTTCACCAGGTTCAAAAGCAACCTGAAAACCCATCTGTTCAGGATTGCCTATAACCAAAAACAACCCAAAAGCCACTGTGCTACGACACAAATATGTCTGCCTCTCTCCCTCTGTGCCAGTTGTAAGTCTTTCATCGTTATCATCATACTTGTTTGGCATATGTTATTTATAACCCCCCCCCCCCCCCCGCCTTTGAATGTACAGTACCCTGGAATCAATGGCGTTTTAAAATAAATAATAATAATAATAAGGGAGTATCACTACAATAAGAGAGACTGGACATTTACTTCAGCCAGGGAGTAAAAATGTCCTACATCCAGCACTTGCTGACCCACATAAGATTTCATTACCACCATTGCATATTAACTTGGGACTAATGAAGAACTTTGTAAAGGCAATGGATAAAAATGCAAAAGCATTCAAGTATCTCATTGATACATTTCCAAGGTTGAGTAAAGAAAAGAAAGAAATCTTCTTCAAGAAGAGGAGTTTCTCCATTTGTTGCAGGACAAGAAAAAGGCTGCATGGGTGGCATTCGCATTCATGGTAACTAAGTTTTGGGGAACTCAAGAGCAGATACCTATGACGAATTTGTGGAAAATCTTCTCAAAACATATAAGGACCCGTCTGTAACATTTCCTTAAAGAATCATTTCTCACATTTGCATCCAGACTTCTTTCCACCAGACTGTGGAGCAGTGAGCAACGAGCACGGTGAGAGATTTCATTAAAATATTGCGGCTATGGAGAAAAGATATCAAGGAAAATGGAATCCATCAATGCTTGCAGATTACTGCTAGACAATTGTAAGAGATGATCTGATGCAGGAGTACAAGAGACAAGCAGAAAAAAGTTGTCAACGCGTTTTGACCTTCAATAAATAAGTGAGGATTTATCAGGGGATATTAAATTGTTTCCCACTGATACAGGGAGTCACTGTGATATAGGTGAGAAGTAAGTTATTGACTCCCTTTATCAGTGGGAACCAATTTTATAGGCCGTCATGAACCCTCACTAAGCTATTGAGGGGGAGGCGCAAGTTCATATTAATTTTTCTAAATATATGGTGACACCTATTTCTTGGACGTTAAGGAATATACAGAACATACTAGGGTGAGTCATTGATAATTTTGCCATGTATTATACTTTACATGTGACAGGCTGCCTATTACATTATAATAGTCTCTTGTATATGGCAGAGCTGAGGACATTATGTAGTCTCTAATTGCCATTGGCAAACATGGGCAATCCCACAAATATGTTGAAGGAGTGCCTATGGATGACACAGAGAGCCCCTTCCTCTGTTAACCACCTAGATGCCATGGGCACCACAGATAATAGCATCTAAGGGGTTAAATGGCTGGGATTTAAGCTAGCTCTGTTTTCAGCCACTGCTGCAGAAGCCTGATCCTACATTATAGCTCACTCCCACATCTATGCCAAAGACACAGCTACTAGACTGTCGTACCCTACCCTTAGACTTCTCTCCATTTACAAGTCATACTTGTGAAACCTCCTTCCCACTTCAAGGGAATGCCATTGCAAGAGAAAGAGGACACTCCTTTTAAACCTTACTGTTAAGATAACAAGTGTTTGGAATACTCCTTTAGTCATGTCCAAAGCACATGAGCATTTTACATGTGACCATGTCAGGTAGATATTGAATAATACCTTGCACAGTTTAATAACGCATTAATGAATTTTGCTGGGTGATAAAGGTCAATGATGACATCATCAAGGAAAGAAGTAACTGATTATTGGGCATTTAGATGCCACTTTTCACAGTTGACAAAGATTTGGGGATTATGTTTAGCCTACTGCTTCAAAACTTCGTGGAAGGTTATAGAAAATGAAAATAAAGTATTTTTAAGTTATATCTTTGACCATATTGTGCTCATCAAGGTGTCATGAAAAATATTGAACAATACAAGTACATGGAGGCAGCTGTGTCCTAACTTCAAGGAGTAGAATATTCTACCCTCAAAATTTTCTCTGCTTTTAAACTAGAAATCTGTTCCCCTTTTTGATAACCTATGACAGCCAAAAAAACAGAACTTCCAGACTTATTCTGTGACATCACTGAGTGAAGTATCCCTATACTGTAACATCATGGAGACCACAATGATCACAAGCTCCTCAGGTTCTGATCTGGCTGCTGAAAGTGGTTAGGTTTACCGAGGAGGCTGCCAGGTTCCCTGTTCTGCAGATATGTGAGATGCAGCCTTATCTTTGCAAATGAAATAACTGCAGAAAAAAACTAGTGTTCACATTTTGCGCCATTGCAGAAACTGCTGAGTGAGCTGACAGTTTGTCAATATGCAGGGCCAGCATATCTCTGCCAATTCTGTAAACCACCTCTGAATGATGGGGCTACACCGTGTGTTGTTAGAAAATGTTCTTCTCCCTCACCTGGACCAATGATCTCCTCTCTCACTTGTATGGGTACATTCACATGGCTGATTTTCAGCATTGAATCCTCACCTGAAATCCGCACCTATAAGCGCAGATTTTCAGTCTCCTATAAACTACAATGAGATGTGAGGATTCAGCGCAGAATTTGCCTCAAGAATTGATGTCAACTCTTCTTAGCGCTCCTCCCTCACCATTGCCCATCTCTCCTCCTCATCTGTACCAGTGCCTGGAGCTCTCCTCCCGAATGTATGTCTGCTTTCCCTCCATTACCTGCGCTAGTGCCTTAATGACTGCTTCCTCACTTGTGCCAGTTCCCAGCTGTTTTCCTTTGTGCCAGTGCCCGAATCTCCCCTCCCTTACCTGTGCCAGAACCCCATTCTTCGCCTTATGTGCCAGTGCCCGCCCACATACCCATATCTGTGCTGGTACCTGGCTGTCCTCCCTCACCCAAGTCAGTACTTTGTTCTCACCCCCCTCACTTGTGCTTGGTTTTCACCTCCATCACCTGTGCCAGTGCCCCATTCTTTCTTACCTCACCTGTGCCAGTGCCCAGCTATCCTCCCTCACCTGTGCCAGTGCCCTGTCCTCTCCACCATCACCTGTTTCAGTGTCCGTGCCGTGTTCTCCTCCCTCACGAGTCAGAATCCCATTCTCTCCTCTCTCACCTGTGCCCAGCTCTCCTCCCACACCAGTACCATGTTCTCTCCTCCCTCACCTGTGCAGATGCCCAGCTCTCCTCCCTCACCTGTGCCATGTTATCTCCATCCTCACCCGTTTCAGTGTCTGACTCCCCTCCAGCACCTGTATCAGACTCTCCTCACTCACGAGTCAGCATCCCATATTTTGTCCCTCACCTGTGTCCGGCTCTCTCCTCCCTCACCTGCGTCCGGCTCTCTCCTCCCTCACCTGCGTCCGGCTCTCTCCTCCCTCACCTGCGTCCGGCTCTCTCCTCCCTCACCTGCGTCCGGCTCTCTCCTCCCTCACCTGCGTCCGGCTCTCTTCTCCCTCAAATACGTCCGGCTCTCTCCTCCCTCACCTGTGCCCGGCTCTCTCCTCCCTCACCTGTGCCCGGCTCTCTTCTTTCTCACCTGTGCCTGGCCCTCTCCTCTCTCCCCTGTGCCCAGCTGTCTCACCTGTGCCCAGCCCTCTCCTTCTCTCTCACCTGTGCCAGGGTCTCCCCTCCCTCACCTGTGCTCAGCTCTCTCATCTCTCACTTGTGCCCGGCTCTCTCATCTCTCACCTGTGCCGGGCTCTCTCATTTCTCACCTGTGCCCAGCCCTCTCCTCTCTGACCTGTGCCAGGGTCTCTCCTCTCACCTCTGCCCGGCTCTCTCCTCTCTCACCTGTGCCCAGTCCTCTCCTCTCTCACCTGAGCACGGCTCTCTCCTCTCTCACCTGTGCCCGGCTCTCTCACCTGTGCCCGGCTCTCTCCTCCCTCACCTGTGCCTGGCTCTCTCACCTGTTCCCGGCCCTCTCCTCCTCTCTCACCTGTACCCGGCCTTCTCCTTCTCTCTCACCTGTGCCCAGCCCTCTCATCTGTGCCCAACCCTATCCTTCTCTCTCACCTATGCCTGGCTCTCGATTCTCTCACCTGTGCCCGGCTCTCTATTCTCTCACCTGTGCCTGGCGCTCTCCCTCTCACCTGTGCCTGGCCCTCTCCTTCTCTCTCACCCTTTGCCAGGGTCTCCCCTCCCACACCTGTGCTCAGCTCTCTCTCGTCTCTCACCTGTGCCCGGCTCTCTCGTCTCTCACCTGTGCCCGGCTCTCTCATCTCTCACGTGTGCCCGGCTCTCTCAACTCTCCCCTGTGCCCGGCCCGCGCCGCGCGCACCTGTGCGCGGCTCTCTCTTCTCTCACCTGTGCCCAGGCCTCTCTTCTCTCTCACCTGTGACCAGTCCTCTCCTCTCTCACCTGTGCCCAGTCCTCTCCTCTCTCACCTGAGTCCGACTCTCTCCTCTCTCACCTGTGCCCGGGTCTCTCACCTGTGCCCGGGTCTCTCACCTGTGCCCGGCTCTCTCCTCCCTCACCTGTGCCTGGCTTTCTCACCTGTTCCCGGCCCTCTCCTCCTCTCTCACCTGTACCCGGCCTTCTCCTCCTCTCTCACCTGTGCCCAGCACTCTCATCTGTGCCCAGCCCTATCCTTCTCTCTCACCTGTGCCCGGCTCTCTCCTCTCTCACCTGTGCCGGGGTCTCTCCTCCCTCACCTGTGCCGGGGTCTCTCCTCCCTCACCTGGGCTCAGCTCTGTCGTCTCTTACCTGTGCCCGGCTCTCTCCTCCCTCACCTGTGCCCAGCCCTCTCTTCTCTCACCTGTGCCCAGCCCTCTCTTCTCTCACCTCTGCCCAGCCCTCTCCTCTCTCACCTGTGCCTGGCTCTCTCCTCTCTCACCTGTGCCTGGCTCTCTCCTCTCTCACCTGTGCCTGGCTCTCTCCTCCCTCACCTGTGTCTGGCTCTCTCACCTGTGCCCAGCCTTCTCCGACTCTCTCACCTGTGCCGGGGTCTCTCCTCCCTCACCTGTGCTCAGCTCTGTGATCTCTCAACTATGCCCAGCCCTCTCTTCTCTCGCCTGTGCCCAGCCCTCTCTTATCTCCCCTGTGCCCAGCCCTCTCTTCTCTCACCTGTGCCCAGCCCTCTCTTCTCTCACCTGTGCCCAGCCCTCTCTTCTCTCACCTGTGCCCAGCCCTCTCTTCTCTCACCTGTGCCCAGCCCTCTCTCACCTGTGCCCGGCTCTCTCACCTGTGACCGGCTCTCTCCTCCCTCACCTGTGTCTGGCTCTCTCACCTGTGCCCAGCCCTCACCTGTGACCGTCCCTCTCCTCCTCTCTCACCCGTGCCCGGTCCTCTCCTGCTCTCTCACCTGTGCCTGGCCCTCTCCTCCTCTCTCACCTGTGCCCGGCCCTCTCCTCCTCTCTCACCTGTGCCTGGTCCTCTCATCTGTGCCCGACCCTCTCATCCTCTCTCACTTGTGCCATGGTCTCTCCTCCCTCACCTATGCTCGGCTCTCTCTTCTCTCACTTGTGTCCGGCTCTCTTACCTGTGCCCAGCTCTCTCCTCTCTCACCTGTGCCCGGCTCCCTCACCTGAGCCTGGCTCTGTCTTCTCTCGTCCGGCTCCCTCACCTGTGCCCGGCTCTCTCTTCTCTCACCTGTGCCTGGCTCTCTCACCTGTGCCCGGCTCTCTCCTCTCTCACCTGTGCCCGACTCTCTCATCTCTCACCTGTGCCCGGCTCTCTCCTCTCTCACCTGTGACCTGCTCTCTCTCTCTCAGCCTGTGCCCGGATCTCTCTCTCTCTCAGCCTGTGCCCTGATCTCTCTTCTCTCACCTGTGCCCGGCTCTCTCTTCTCTCACCTGTGCCCGGCTCTCTCTTCTCTCACCTGTGCCCGGCTCTCTCTTCTCTCACCTGTGCCCGGCTCTCTCTTCTCTCACCTGTGCCCGGCTCTCTCTTCTCTCACCTGTCCTCAGCTCTCTTCTCCCTCTCCTGTGTCCGGCTCCCTCACCTGTGCCCGGCTCTCTCTTCTCTCACCTGTGCCCGGCTCTCTCTTCTCTCACCTGTGCCTGGCCCTCTCCTCTCTCACCTGTGCCTGGCTCTCTCACCTGTTCCCGGCCCTCTCCTCCTCTCACACCTGTCCATGGCCTTCTCCTCCACTCTCCCCTGTGCCCAGCACTCTCATCTGTGCCCAGCCCTATCCTTCTCTCTCACCTGTGCCCGGCTCTCTCCTCCCTCACCTGTGCTCAGCTCTGTTCTCTCTTACCTGTGCCCGGCTCTCTCTTCTCTCACCCGTGCCCGGCTCTCTTTTTTCTCACCTGTTCTCAGCTCTCTTCTCCCTCTCCTGTGTCCGGCTCCCTCACCTGTGCCCGGCTCTCTAATCTCTCACCTGTGCCCGGCTCTCTGCTCTTTCACCTGTGCCTGGCCCTCTCCTCTCTCACCTGTGCCTGGCTCTCTCACCTGTTCCCGGCCCTCTCCTCCTCTCTCACCTGTACCTGGCATTCTCCTCCTCTCACCTGTGCCCAGCACTCATCTGTGCCCAGCCCTATCCTTCTCTCTCACCTGTGCCCGGCTCTCTCCTCCCTCACCTGTGCTCAGCTCTGTTCTCTCTTACCTGTGCCCGGCTCTCTCTTCTCTCACCTGTGCCCTGCTCTCTCTTCTCTCACCTGTGCCCATCACTCTGCTCTCTCACCTGTGCCCGGCTCTCTCCTCTCTCACCTATGCTCAGCTCTCTTCTCCCTCACCTGTGTCCGGCTCCCTCACCTGAGCCTGGCTCTGTCTTCTCTCACCTGTGCCCGGCTCTCTCTTCTCTCACCTGTGCCCGGCTCTCTCTTCTCTCACCTGTGCCCGGCTCTCTCATCTCTCACCTGTGCCTGGCTCTCTCTTCTCTCACCTGTGCCTGGCTCTCTCTTCTCTCACCTGTGCCTGGCTCTCTCTTCTCTCACATGTGCCAGGCTCTCTCACCTGTGCCCGGCTCTCTCCTCTCTCACCTGTGCCCGGCTCTCTCCTCTCTCACCTGTGTCTGGCTCTCTCCTCTCTCACCTGTTCCCGGCCCTCTCCTCCCTCACCTGTGTCTGGCTCTCTCCTCTCTCACCTGTGCCCGGCCCTCTCCTCTCTCACCTGTGCCCGGCCCTTTCTTCTCTCACCTGTGCCCGGCCCTTTCTTCTCTCACCTGTGCCCTCTCTTCTCTCACCTGTGCCCTCTCCTCTCTCACCTGTCCTCAGCTCTCTTCTCCCTCTCCTGTGTCCGGCTCCCTCACCTGTGCCCGGCCCTCTCCTCTCTCACCTGTGCCCGGGTCTCTCACCTGTGCCCGGCTCTCTCTTCTCTCACCTGTGCCCGGCTCTCTCTTCTCTCACCTGTGCCCGGCACTCTCTTCTCTCACCTGTGCCCGGCCCTCTCCTCCCTCACCTGTGTCTGACTCTCTCACCTGTGCCCGGCTCTCTCTTCTCTCACCTGTGCCCGGCCCTCTCCTCTCTCACCTGTCCTCAGCTCTCTTCTCCCTCACCTGTGCCCGGCCCTCTCCTCTCTCACCTGTGCCCGGGTCTCTCACCTGTGCCCGACTCTCTCTTCTCTCACCTGTGCCAGGCTCTCTCTTCTCTCACCTGTGCCCGGCTTTCTCTTCTCTCACCTGTGCCCGGCTCTCTCTTCTCTCACCTGTGCCCGGCTCTCTTCTCCCTCTCCTGTGTCCGGCTCCCTCAACTGTTCCCGGCTCTCTCTTCTCTCACCTGTGCCCGGCTCTCTCTTCTCTCACCTGTGGCCGGCTCTCTCTTCTCTCACCTGTGGCCGGCTCTCTCTTCTCTCACCTGTGGCCGGCTCTCTCTTCTCTCACCTGTGGCCGGCTCTCTCTTCTCTCACCTGTGGCCGGCTCTCTCTTCTCTCACCTGTGCCCGGCTCTCTCTTCTCTCACCTGTGCCCGGCTCTCTCTTCTCTCACCTGTGCCCGGCTCTCTCTTCTCTCACCTGTGCCCGGCTCTCTCTTCTCTCACCTGTGCCCGGCTCTCTCTTCTCTCACCTGTGCCCGGCTCTCTCTTCTCTTACCTGTGCCCGACTCTCTCTTCTCTCACCTGTGCCAGGCTCTCTCTTCTCTCACCTGTGCCCGGCTCTCTCTCTTCTTCACCTGTGCCGGCTCTCTTCTCCCTTCCTGTGTCCGGCTCCCTCAACTGTTCCCGGCTCTGTCTTCTCCACCTGTGCCCGCTCTCTCTTCTCTCACCTGTGGCCGGCTCTCTCTTCTCTCACTGTGGCCGGCTCTCTCTTGTGTCACCTGTGGCCGCTCTCTGTTCTCTCACCTGTGGCCGGCTCTCTCTTCTCTCACCTGTGCCCGGCTCTCTCTTCTCTCACCTGTGCCCGGCTCTCTCTTCTCTCACCTGTGCCCGGCTCTCTCTTCTCTCACCTGTGCCCGGCTCTCTCTTCTCTCACCTGTGCCCGGCTCTCTCTTCTCTCACCTGTGCCCGGCTCTCTCCTCTCACCTGTGCCCGGCTCTCTCTTCTCTCTCCTGTGCCCGGCTCTCTCTTCTCTTACCTGTGCCCGACTCTCTCTTCTCTCACCTGTGCCAGGCTCTCTCTTCTCTCACCTGTGCCAGGCTCTCTCTTCTCTCACCTGTGCCCGGCTCTCTCTTCTCTCACCTGTGCCCGGCTCTCTCTTCTCTCACCTGTGCCCAGCTCTCTTCTCCCTCTCCTGTGTCCGGCTCCCTCACCTGTGCCCGGCTCTCTCTTCTCTCACCTGTGCCCGGCTCTCTCATCTCTCACCTGTGCCCGGCTCTCTCATCTCTCACCTGTGACCGGCACTCTCTTCTCTCACCTGTGGCCGGCTCTCTCTTCTCTCACCTGTGGCCGGCTCTCTCTTCTCTCACCTGTGGCCGGCTCTCTCTTCTCTCACCTGTGCCGGCTCCTCTTCTCTCACCTGTGGCCGGCTCTCTCTTCTCTCACCTGTGCCCTGCCCTCTCCTCTCTCACCTGTGCCCGGCCCTCTCCTCTCTCACCTGTGCCCGGCCCTTTCTTCTCTCACCTGTGCCCTCTCTTCTCTCACCTGTGCCCTCTCCTCTCTCACCTGTGCCCGGGTCTCTCACCTGTGCCCGGGTCTCTCACCTGTGCCCGGCTCTCTCCTCTCTCACCTGTGCCCGGCTCTCTCTTCTCTCACCTGTGCCCGGCTCTCTCTTCTCTCACCTGTGCCCGGCTCTCTCTTCTCTCACCTGTGCCAGGCTCTCTCTTCTCTCACCTGTGCCCGGCTCTCTCTTCTCTCACCTGTGCCCGGCTCTCTCTTCTCTCACCTGTGCCCGGCTCTCTCTTCTCTCACCTGTGCCTGGCTCTCTTCTCCCTCTCCTGTGTCCGGCTCCCTCAACTGTTCCCGGCTCTGTCTTCTCTCACTTGTGACTGGCTCTGTCTTCTCTCACCTGTGCCCGGCTCTGTCTTCTCTCACCTGTGCCCGGCTCTCTCTTCTCTCACCTGTGCCCGGCTCTCTCTTCTCTCACCTGTGCCCGGCTCTCTCTTCTCTCACCTGTGCCCGGCTCTGTCTTCTCTCACCTGTGCCCGGCTCTCTCTTCTCTCACCTGTGCCCGGCTCTCTCTTCTCTCACCTGTGCCCGGCTCTCTCTTCTCTCACCTGTGCCCGGCTCTCTTCTCCCTCTCCTGTGTCCGGCTCCCTCAACTGTTCCCGGCTCTGTCTTCTCTCACTTGTGACTGGCTCTGTCTTCTCTCACCTGTGCCCGGCTCTCTCCTCTCTCTCCTGTGCCCGGCTCTCTCCTCTCTCACCTGTGCCCGGCTCTCTCTTCTCTCACCTGTACCCGGCTCTCTCTTCTCTCACCTGTACCCGGCTCTCTCTTCTCTCACCTGTACCCGGCCTTTTCTTCTCTCACCTGTGTCCAGCCCTCTCCGTGCCTCTCTCTCCTGTGCCCGGCTCTCTCCTCCCTCACCTGTGCCCGGCCCTCTCCTCACTCACCTGTGCCCGGGTCTCTCACCTGTGCCCGGCCCTCTCCTCTCTCACCTGTGTCTGGCCCTCTCCTCTCTCACCTGTGCCCGGGTCTCTCACCTGTGCCCTCTCGTCCCTCACCTGCCGCTCAGGTGCTGCTCTCCTGCCGCTGAGAGTTGTTGCTCGCACCGCCCCCCGGTGCTCATTGGCTGCAGGAGCCGCGGGTTGGAGCGGATTCCCCGGGCCCGCCTGGGAGAGGTGGAGCAGCCGCGGCCACTGGTGGATTTGCAGAGGCAGAAAGGTGGGAGCAGGTCTGCGCATCTCCCGGGCATGGTGCGGGGCGACGCCGGCTGCTGCTCCTCCTCACTGCCCCGACCCGTGTAGCCCATGCCCGGACACCGCCGGCTCAGCGCACTCCGGGGACATGGACGGCAAAGTTTCCGAGGGAGCCGACACCTCCTCCTCCTCATCACTTTCCTCCTCGGGCTCCCAGACTCTGTCAGAAGGGGAGATGAAGGCGTCTACGGGCGGCAGCGGCACCGACTGCGACTCCGACGGGCAACAGCGCACACAGGCTGCGGGCAGGCGCGGAGCGGAGGCAGGAAGGCAGAGCGGAGGGGAGCAGGACGAAGCGGACGAGGAGGTGAGACGGGGGCGAGGGGATCGGCGCGGTACATCACCTGTGCCTATAGGAGTCCACAGGGAACACCTGTATAGCACCAACATAATCTGCAGCGCTGTACATCACCTGTGCCTATAGGAGTCCACAGGGAACACCTGTATAGCACCAACATAATCTGCAGCGCGGTACATCACCTGTCACTATAGGAGTCCACAGGGAACACCTGCATAGCACCAACATAATCTGCAGCGCTGTACATCACCTGTCACTATAGGAGTCCACAGGGAACACCTGTATAGCACCAACATAATCTGCAGCGCGGTACATGACCTGTCCCTATAGGAGTCCACAGGGAACACCTGTATAGCACCAACATAATCTGCAGCGCTGTACATGACCTGTGCCTATATATGTCCACAGCGCTGTACACATGTCAGTATATCCCTATATATGTCCATAGCGAACACCTCTATAGCACCAACCTAGTCTGCAGCGCTGTACACCTGTCATGTAGGTGTCCACAGCAAACTCTCCAGGTGTAGTAGGGGCGAGTCCATGGAAGGTACAATACCCGAGGATAGCACCAACATAGTCTGCAGCGCTGTACATGACCTGTCCCTATAGGTGTCCACTGCAAACTCTCCACATGTAGTAAGGGTGTGTGCATGGAAGGATTCAATACCCATGTCTAAGGTGAGAATATCTGTATAGCACCAACATAGTCTGCAGCGCTGTACACATATCCCTATATATGTCCACAGCAAACTCTCCAGGTGTAGTAGGGGTATGTGCATGGAAGGCTACGATACCTGTGTCTAAGGTGAGGAAAGCACCAACCTAGTCCGCAGCGCTGTACCCATGACATGTCACTTTATCCCAATAGATGTCCACTGCAAACTCCCCATACAGATATCCTCCTAAGGTGAGGATACCTGTATAGCACCAACCTAATCCACAGCGCTGTATTCATGATATGTCCCTGTCACATTCTTATATCCCTATAGATGTCTACGGCAAACTCTCCAGGTGTAATAAGGGTTTATGTATGTAAGGGGTACAATACCTGTGTCTAAGGCGAGAATATCTATATAGCACCAACATAGTCTGCAGCGCTGTACATGTCATGTCCTTATAGATGTCCACAGCAAGCTCTCCATGTGTAATAAGGGTGTATGCATGTAAGGGTACAATACCTATGTCTAAGGTGAGGATACCTGTATAGCACCAACTTAGTCCGCAGCGCTGTATTCATGGCATGTCACTATCTCCAATGCAGCTCACAATTCAATATCTCTATACAATGTACATATCTATACATGTAAGGTGTGCAACTTTCTATACCTAAGGTGTGTATGTACCTAAATAGCACCAACGTTTTCCGTAGTGCTGTTCATTGTGATCACTCGTGTCACTCTATCCCCAATGCAGCTCGCAATGTACTATCCCCCTATATGTGCAACCCTACCAAAGTATACAAATATCTGTGTATGAATGTTTATGCATGTGCAGTAAGATGTGCAAATACCAGTATGTAAGCGGTGTACAAACCTAAATGGCATCAACATGTACCGCAGCGCTGTACACACTGTGATCATTCACAGTATTTGCTTTCTCTAATGGAGCTCATGATCTAATATCCCTGGAGGTGCACAATGCTTATCAAGGTATACCTGTATGTGAAGTGTAAACCTTCAATAGCACCAACATACTCTGCAGCGCTGTACACACGGTGATCACTCGCATTACTTGCTTTTCCTACTGGAGCTCACAATCTAACGTTCGTATAAATGCACGATGATTATCAGGGTACAAATGTATCTATGTATTAAGATGTGTGTGTAAACCTTCTATAGCACCAACATACTCTGCTACACACTGTGATCACTTGCGTTACTTGCTGTCTCCAATGAAGCTTACAATCTAATTTCCTTATCTTAGACTCTGACACCTATTAAGCTGCGATGTGCGTGTATACATGTAGATACACGTGGACATCCCGCAATGACAGCAGCGATAAGCCGGACGTGAGTGACTTGTGCTGCTGCCAAGTTGGATATCTGTGCGGGTGCCGTGTGTGCCTGGCATTGCAATCCGCTGCTGTCATCCTCTGTAGGGCAGGTCTTCACCTTCTTGTAGCTGTATAGACAGCACCTCCTGACCTGTGGATGTGTTTTTCGGTATAGGACGCCCGGTGTAGCGCTGGCATTCTAGCATGGTATAGCACGGCGCCATCATTCATCCCAGTCAATATGGATTAGAATTGCAGATTGGGATCGCTCCACCTCTCGTCCTGTGTAATCTCCAGCGAGGGGAATGCTGAGACATGCAGAATGCTGAGCATGGTGCTATGCAATGTGGCAGCGCCAGCCGCTCGTTAGACTCCCAAGGACTGATTAACTCGTGGAATGAGTCTGGAGATCAGGCTTCTGTGCTGAGATGCTGAAGTTATTCTGTCCTGCTCTCGCTCTAAACCTGAAATCAAATTTCAGGCCAGGAGACCCTAGGTGAGGAAGTGCTGGGCTCCCTGACTTTGATAAATGCCTTTGTCGTGGTGCATAAATGTTCTCGGGGATGGTGGACGGGACTTGCATCCATCTTCCCGCGGTCTCCACTGCTAATGTGACCTTTCCCAGCAGATGAGAGGAAGGAGAAAAATGGAAACTTGCAAAATCTTAATATTTTACTATCGGAGTGTCCACGTGAAGGCTTTCACACTTTTTGACAGATCTTGGAGTAGGTTAGGACTATCTTTATCATCTGCACAATACAAGGAGGAAGAGATGTGAGGGGCTGCAGCCTGTGGACCCCTGCGGAAGTAGACTTGGTTCTCTGACAGTCTCAGTAGTGTCCAGGGGTAGCACCGTGTTTCTCCAAAAAGACAGACTGAGTCTCGTGTTATTTTTTGCTCTAAAAGATGGGATAGAGATTATTTTCAGTGGATGGCTTATTTTCTTGTTCCTTTGTTTACCGGTACATACAGGTCTGTAGCAAAATAAATGGCGGAATGTCTATTCACCAAGAAAAGCAGGCACCCCCGAAATAATGACCCTCGCCAGAATCCTTTATACCCCAAACCATTAGGGCTCATCCCCACGGCAAAGGACAAATACCGGTCAGTTTATCCAACCGGTATGTGTCCGGTTTGTGTGCAGTGCACACGGACGCGGGGGGGGACAGCTTTTCTCTGCAATGAGCGGAGAAAAGCCCTACCTCTTCCGTCTGAAAACCGTACAGAAGAATGAACATGTTCAATCTATTTCGGGTGGCCGGCGGTTTGAAAAACTGGCGGGCGGAAAACCCGTGCAGTGGGGACTGCTACACGGGTTTTCCATAGCGGCCCGGTGTGTTAGTTTGCGACCGCTTTTTCAGACGGTCTGAAAAAAAATTTACACTTCAAAATCCACTTCCAAATCTACTTAAAAAAAACGCTTGATAAGTCGATTATTTTGTAAAATCTTATCCCCATTGTTTCCTATGGGCATTTTACAAGCGAAAACGCCTCAAGAATTGCCACGTCGCTTCTTTTTATGCCCGTAATTGTGTCCATGGAAAGGGCTCGCATTTACGCTTGCGCAATACGCTATGTGTGAACAAGGCGTATTTTAGGTTAAGTCAATGAAGGAAGATTTAAAACATGTCTAAGACTGATTTTGGGCTGTTTTTCAGTGCATAAAATGTGCTAGAAAAGCCCAAAACATGCAGTTTAAACATACCCTTAGAGGTTGGAAGTGCAGATGGTTATTGGACCCTTTCTCACAAAGATGTACATCACTCATTTTAAAAGCGAATCACTGACTGGTCCTTTGCCGTGCCAGTTGTGTTCCTCTGGGGCCGGCACTACCCAAAACCTGGCAATTTTAAAGGTGTTTTTGGGGAGGATTTCATTTCCATATTGCGTGCCGTACTGTGCTGTAATACAGCCCAAATCCGTCCCAGACATTATGGTAATCCACAATTCTCAGAGAACTATGGATCCGTTCCTCTTCCCCGCTGGATTTTGACTGTAAAATTACCCCGGCGGGAACCGTGTGGAAAATGAAAGTCTTGGGCCGGGAAAGCGCCAACCCCCCGCACCCGTACACATTCAAAATTGTGGGCAAAATCCGTCCCGCAATTACGGCTTGAATCAGCCATGTGAACAAAGCCTTATTGTTGTGGGGATTTTGAGTACAATTCTTGGTGTGCAATTCGCAGTGTTTGGGACTCCATTCTTGAGCAAAAGTCAGTGGTAGGTATAAAAGGAATATAAAATGTAAATGAAGGACTTGCATCTCTTCTTCCTGCTGGATCTACTTCTGGTTCAAACAAATCCCACACCAATCCACAAAAAAAAAAAAACTGGGCCAGATTTAAATGTTGAACTGTAAGGGTATGTTCACACGATGTACTACGGCACAGTACATCGTGTCTTTCGGAGCTGCCTAAAAGCGCTACTCTGCGGCCCCACCCATTTACAGTCATTTCTCGTGGGGCGTATTGTGCAAATAATTGACATTCATTTACCCCCCCGCGACAAACGATCGTATTTTCAGCGGGGGGGGGAGCGTAACCTATTTCTCTATTGCCACCAAAAATTACCCTGGTGAAATACCCCCAGGTTAGTCTAGACGGTCTTACAGTGCCCCACGTTATCATAGTGTTGATTAGTCTAGCGCATTTAGAACTGGCTAAATTTTGGCACACACTAAGCCATGTCCTCTTTAATTGAGGCCTTCACGCTTTGGTTGGACAAGTTAAAGTTGGTCTAAAACCTATAAAAGATGCAGTGTAAAGCATTATTTTTACAGTTCTGGTGCAACTGCCTTAATAAATGTTCCCTGGTGTGTGTAAAACCTCTAACAGACCCAGTAAAATGTGCCTATGTTATGGCTGTTTACATATTGAAACTAATGAACAACCTATGCAAAAATTGGGCTACATCACTAGAATAACATGAGTGTGTAGAGAACCCCCCCCCCCCCCCAAAAAAAAAAAAAAAAAAAAAAAAGCATAATCGGTCTTCATAAGTATATTTAAAAATATGTTGTAACACATAAGAGACCATGGTGACACCCATGGGATGGTGCTTCAACCGCTTATGTCCTGAAGTTGAAATACATTGATTCCAATGTAATGACCATGATGGCACAATCAGAATAGCACAAAGTATCCAATTATTATGGTACCAGAAAAGACCATCTGCAAAACAATAAATACCTCCAATAAATAAATACCTCAACTGTGAGTAAAGTCAATGGGGTCTCTTGTAACAGGGAATAGAACAAAGCATGTACCCCCAATGAGCACTTCTCCTGTTCTTGCTCACGGGATGGATGAATGTCTTATGGATGTCAGCATTGTCTTTTTACTTTTTTTTTTTTTCTTTGTTAGGATATATTTTTTTACTATTATAGCAATAACAATTGATATTTATATTTTTGTGTATTATATTAAAGATAATGTAAAAAAAAAAAAAATCTTGATTCCAGTCACTCGAACGAAGGGCCTGTAGTGCTGAGTGGTTTTGCACTTCTCTAGCCTTGGCTCTGATCCACCATTCAGTCATAACGTTAAAATTGCTGATCGATGGAATGAACAACATTGGTAATCTTGTTACAATGACAGCTGTTTGTTTCAGATATATTAGGCAGTAGTATTGCGCTTCACATTTGGGTCGATGTCCAATTCGAGCTGAATCTAAGCATTTCTATTTGGGTCAGTTTGAATTAAATTTTAGCAAAAGCTGCCAAAAAAAATCTGTTGTAATCACTATTTTTTAGTTTATTTTTCTTTTCAGGGATCAGGGGTCAATTTACTTTTCAGCATTGCTCAAGGTTTCACTTCTAGAGTGATGTCTGGATTCAGTAACACAACCTTTGTTCTAGAACCCGGAAGTGATGTCGGATGTCACATTGGAAGTGATCCCATGCAGGGCGCGACCCTGAAAGATAAAATAATCATTAAAACGCAGTGAAAATCTGAACCCTAGCCCCAGTTTAGAATTTGGTTTAGAGAAAAAATGTGAGTTTCATACGTCCTGAGGCAAAAATGTTTACAGATTTGGTTGAGGAACATTTGAGCAGCAAGTGAACACTCAGTTCTGGAAGTTGTTTCAGGAGCAGGAAATATGGGCAAGCATGAGGTTCAGAGCAACGTTGGCCAGGGCCAAGTGGTGGTGGCTGGACGACTGGGAGGACATTTCTGAAAAGGGAAGTCCTTGTTTGTTGTGCAGTGATTAGTGGTCCAAGGAAGGACAACTGAAGAAATGGCGACAGCCTTAGGTGGCCAAGGCTAATGTAGTCTACAGTAGCTATCCAAGTCTAATCACACAGAAAACTAACTGAAGCACAGATTGCTGAAAAAGTGACTACTGGCTATCCTAGGAAGGTGTCACAACACACACCTTGGTCTATGAGAAATGTGTAAATTATTGCGAGTGTGAGAGGTGTCCACCATTAGCGTTCATGCTTACATTAAGTGAGGTCCAGCTGTTCATCGCTCTAGTCAGTAGTGGTGTGTACTGTAAAGTCCACATTCAATGTTTTCTGCTGGAGCAGGTACACAGTTGGAAAAACTTGTAGTATTTTCCAGACATACTGGAATACAGTCAAAGGTGTGACAAAAACAATTTGAACAGTTTGGAAGCTTGAAACCACTGGCCAAATCCACCAAAAAAGAAAACAACTGGAATATTATTGGATGTACGTGGAGGAAGTCCTCCAGAAATACAAAAAGCATCTGTACAAGACATGAAAAATGGACTGCTGGTCGGAAAACATTTAGTGGGAAATGACTGGCTTCTCATATGTTGCATAAAACCTTCTATAAGATAAAGTGACAGATTTATAGGGGTTCATCTTACCTCAGTCCTGTTTTCTTGGTTTAACTTTGAATTCAGGGGTGTGTTTACTGGCTTCTACTAGGCAGCAGATGCCTGGTCTGTAGCTATAGCAACCTGAGGAGCTGATGCAGCCCATTCATGAGGGGATATCTAGGAATAGGTAGGACACTGTTAATGAATACATATTACAAAGTGACTTGTTTTGCAAGATATTTAACATAAAAAGTAATCCTTGTAGTGAGACACCTTTAAGTTTGCCTGGATGGTAATTGTGTACACTTTCAACAGTTGCAATGACTTCTTCATGTTTCTCAGAGGGCGTCGGAGTCGTCCTGAACTGGACCGACTCCCAATATCTATAATAAGTTGGTCCAGTTAGTTCGATGCAGTGCAAAGAGCAAGAGGAATTGTGTCTAGCCAGTGCTACTGCTCCCATATCTTCAGCCTTATGACATTTGGAGTGTAATTGATGACATGGAGCAGGCAAAGCGCTGCCCCATGGGAAGATTCTGCTCCCATTGCAAACAGATTTCAGCAACATTTTTCATCTGCTTTCAAAGAAGTAGAAGAGTTCAACCATTCATCAAAACTGACTGTGGCTGAGGCAATTTCTTTATATCCTGACATTGTTAGAGATGTTACCCCTGTGGTCACCGCTTTGCCCACAACCCAAGTTAGTGTAGAGAGGCCATTCTCTATCCTGGAAATAATGAGAACAGATGTGAGGTCATGTATGCAGCTTCTGATGGAGGAAATACTATTTCTCAGAACAAATTCAGAGACTTCACAAATGTTCCTGCAGCGTTTTGCATATTTAAATTTTTTTTGTGTGTTCTAAAGTCATATCCAATAAATATTTTCTACACTGACAAGCAAAATGGTAACAATATTTTGAACTTGTGAATTTCAGGCTCCATATCTCACCATCCACTACAGCTTTGTACATGAGGCTACTGTAATTTTATATACAGTCATCTTACCTATCTCATACAGACATTTGACTTGTAAGTATTTAGCATCTGCTTAGTTCTGCAGATTCTTGTCCTGTAACTGCATTGTTACTGTGTTTGGGAAATCCACCTTTGGTTTTCAATACTGCCTGAATCCTTCTAGGCTCTGGATCAGAATCAAGCATGTCTTGACCAAAATCTGATCCCAGGTCTCTTCTACACATTCCCAATGTTGGTGCAGACTGGTCTTGGATACAAATACAGCTTTTTCGTCAACTCTACCCACAAGTGTTCAAAAGATCAAAACATTGTTACCATTTTGCTTGTCAGTGTGTCAGTGTTCTATCTAAATCAGTGTTTCTCAACTCCAGTCCTCAAGACCCACCAACAGGTCAAGTTTTCAGGATTTCCTGAGTATTGCACAGGTGATGTAATTATTGTCAGTGCATTCTGTGAGATCCTGAAAACATGACCTGTTGGTGGGTCTTGAGGACTGGAGTTGAGAAACGCTGATCTAAATAGCTTGATTATTCTATTATAAGGTGATAAACAGCCGGATGTTACAATTTTACTACCGTAAAGTTATCACTTAAACATGCACCGTGTATGAGGGAGTCAGGAGTCGGAGGTTTGGGAAATTGAGGAGTCGGAGCTTTGGCTTACCAACTCCATAGCCCTGGTTTCTCATAGAATAAGGTATGTCCACGTCAATCTGACTATTAATATGTCAATAAAAGACAAATTTTGGGGCTTGCAGTGAGTGAAACCCAATGTACTTTTGTAGACGTCATAAGTCCTTCAGATCTGAATTGACAGTTATGAAAAGACACTGGACCTTATTTGTTAAAACTGTCTAACCGTGTATGGCTGTCTTTGCTCATTGCAACCTATCTGAGACAAGTCTTGCTGGTCGGTTGCTACATGCAACACAGACTATCTTACTACTAGACAGTTTTGATAAATGAGGACCATTGTTTTAATAGTGCCATCTGCAAGGTCCTGTCCGAAAGGCCTGGCACCTGGCCTTACCAATGACATTTTGTGGCATAACATGTCAGAAGGTTAAAAGGCGAAACTGAATTCTAAAGAAGTGAGATGTTGGTCAGGTCGTCGCCTGCTTCTCACATTCTACTATTTGCTCTGTATCTGAACCTACTATTGTAACATCCATCAAAGGCTCAAATAAATCCATTATCATATTCATCTTAGACAGGCCCTGCTGACAGGCAAATTTGTCTGTGCAAGACATAAAACTGATTAGCCATGATGGAAATAGATCGGCCATGATTTTCTCCATTTTATTAATGCAAATATTATTATCCAGTCTTTTCTATAAATGAACTTGTGATTTTTGATTACTGACCCATCCATCAGCAGGACACAGAGCTAACACCTTGCGGGATTCAGTTTACATTGGCTTTATTTCTTCATGTTCTCATGTCTGTCTTCATTTGTGGAACGTGAAATATCCTCATATTTCCAATGATAATTTTCTGCCTCATGATTGCCTCACCTCCGAAATCTGCTCCTTCAATGCACAGAAAATGAAGCCTCTAATTTGTAAGAACATCCGTGATATAAGTAGATCTGACTCATTTCAAACCAAACTGAAAAATGAGCTTTTACTGTGCCCCAAATGATTAAGTTCTAACGTAGTCTGAAACAAGTTGGTTGTTTTCCTTGCCCAACTCTCACGGTCCATAGCTTTGATTAGGATTTACATGCATGTTACATGTTTTTAATCTTTTCTTGGAAAAAAGCTGGATTTTTTTTATTTGAAGAGACGGTCCTGGCATACTGCCTTTGCTCATACTGCCTTTGCTCATACTGCCTTTGCACCTTCAGATGAGCTGTAGATCCAGCTACTTGATTGTGCCCCAAATGAGCCTGCTTGAATTACCCTGAATGATACCGCAGAGAAAGATGGGCACTCCGTTGATATATTTTACAAAGTATACCAAAGTCTTTATTGACATCCAAGAAATATTTCAAAGTACAATTCTTAAAAATGGATAAGTATCATAGAGAGAGGGTGCGGTTTTGATGCATGTTTTGTGCGACAATGTATAGCAGTAATTGTTGTGCCTTCCTGCACATAAACCGCACTGTGTGAAAGCACCCAAATAGTTTCATGTCTGAAAACATTTCGACCAACACTGAGCTGCCTTTAAATACATCTGGTGTGGTGAGTCGGAGAGGTATGGTCACTGAGGTAATAGCTCCTATTTCAAGGGAGTACCATGGTTTCTCTACGTTTTGTATCTACAGATTGGTGATCCTTCCACAAAGCACACATTACTCCTACAGGCTATACTTGCATCTTGCAATGCCTTGATCTACATTGGGGTGGTGTTTTAGTGTCTTGTGTCCTGAAGTTTGGAAAGCTATATGTATCACAGTTGATTTTTGACCTTGGCATCTTAATTTTGAGGAACTATCCACTACCCTTTCGTTGCTGGAGGTTTGGTGCTAACTCTGTCCATACTTTAGTTTCACAAGTACTTGGCATCAAATTGTTCATCCTACCTTACTCGGACATCTTAAAAATATTATTCCCATTCACCATTCCATGGTGAAGAAAGTGGAGATTACACTTGCGATGTACTCTTCATTCTGTTCTACGGGAGCAGTGTACTCAGCTGTACCTGGAACCCTTGTTGAAGCGAAGGAGGAGTTCCACGCAAGTGCGGCCTCCTTTCTGTTCTCAGTGGGGACTGTTCTCTTGATAGGTGTAGGGCCCACGCCTATCGGACATTATGGCATATCCTATTGATATTACAGAAGTGTCTAACATGGAAACATCCCTTTAATAACATCCCTGCAACTAGGACTGAAAAAAAATTCCACCATGTTGCTGATAGCTGCTAGATACCTCATTCCCTCATTGAATGTTCCAACTTCAGATTTCTATCCTTAGGGTAAGTTCACACGGCTTAATTGCGGGGGGACCGCCACCCATAGAATGCATTGTCCA